>ML788995.1:23795-69102 GCA_009831015.1 Picea engelmannii
CCACCTTTCCAACCACACTTATTTTAACTAAGACACTATATTCTCTCTGCAAATCATGTTCGAGCTTATTGCGTCTCTGATTTAGGTGATAGTTTCTCCTCCTACATGCCTATAACTCTCAAGAAACATCATGGGAGGATCAACTGTGAGACATGAACCTGCAACTCTGGACAGTTTGTTGCTACACCTAGAGGCCTACCAAATATTTCTTCAGGCAAGCTGGATATCATATTTTAGGAAGTTGAAAGAGTTTAGTGAGGACGAGGTATTGGAGTTTAGTCAAAATATTACTGAAGGGTATTCAATGGTGAATGGGGTAAGGATTCCAGTAACAGAAGCAAGCATTGTTGCTATAACAGGGTTTCCAAGGATAGGAGACCGATGGTTTAAAAAAAAAACACATCTCCCAGATGCACAGAAGGGGTTCCTCATCAAAACTGAGTGAGTTCAGACCAAGGGAAGAGGTGTAGACGTCAACTCCTTACTAGAGCCATGGGGGAAAGTTGCATAATTTCTTAAAAGGTACATAACATGCGAAGGCCGATACCAAGTTGTTTATTTTTCTAATTTCATCTTATTATCACATCTGCGACATCAAAAATTGATAAACATTCCTTATTATCTCCTACAATCATTGCATAACATGGCCCGTTTTGTAAAAACATCCAAGAGCCCCAAGAACTGTGTTTCTAATCACAGACTTATTGACCTATTAATTTGCAGAGGTATGGGAATTTCCAATAACCCATTACATACTGCAGCAACCCAGCCACAGTCTATAAATCTAGAAAGGATTGCACCAGTCCTTGAAACTGAAACCCATGGACCTCTTCCAGAGCCTCTACCCTTGGCTGCAACAGTAGTCCAAACACCTACTGTCACTGTCTGTAAGACGACTCAAAAAAGAAACTGTGTAACCCGAAGCCATCCTGGCACCAAACATACAAGACTCGATGAATTTGCATTACGACAGCCTATAGCTCTAGACAAACAAATAGATGAAGAGCCAACCACTCGACCACAATCACAACACTTGGCTGATACACCGATTATTGAAATTCAACCCCCTGCCTCTAACAAGAAACACCCTGCTCCTACCTTTACATTACCTAAAAAGTGAGAAAGGATAACATGGTCCACTATAACATCAAGACCGCTTATCCCCTCTGATGAGGCACCAACTATCACACAGACCCCTCCTATTGCTGCTGCAATCACACAAGATTCTCCTATTACTGCTACAGCCGATTAAGCACCTACTAGCATTACCTGTGCATCTCCGCAAAAAAGGAAATGTCCATTCAAAGGAAAACCTTGGAGATCCATTGATCAAATTGGATCAACATCAAATCAGAACCCTCTGGCTGCTGCAACAAAGAATTCTCCAGGGGTACGAATATCAGGTTTTACCTTATGCCCAGAACTGCAGGAAACTATCTTTTCCTTTCAAAATGAATGTACTCAATTTGCAGCAGAATCATCGGTGTTGCCCGATGATTCTGTGCATCCCATTTCCGTTGACGATATCTAGATCATCATAGACCCCAGTATACCAAAATATCCTCCTTGTGTGCTTGAGGAAGAACAACCTGTTCCTCCTCCAGCAACAAAGAAGCAAACCACTAATTTTATTTCTACTTTACCCAGGAGAAAAATCAGGTTCACTAGGTCTGTCGAAGTTGTAATTGGAAGACAAGATATGGAGCAGGTCATTCCTATTCTTCATCCACTATTCCCTATGGTTGATGCAGAGACAGTTCCACAAGAATCAACTATCCACGTCGAGACTGATCCACAAGAATCAGTCCTGACAAATATAGCTGTTACACCAGAACTAGCTGCTCCACAGAAGATTGTCCTACCAGAACTAGTCATATTGGAACCAACCGACAATGTCGAGACTTCTCGACAAGAACCAGTTCTGACAGACATAGATGTTCCACAAGCATCAACTTTCCATGTCGAGACTGATCCACAAGAACCAGTCCTGACGGACACAACGGTTACACAAGAATCAGCTCCACAACATGCTGAGGATGTACCACTTGCCCAATTGTTTGCCCAAATAGAGAAAAATATCAAGAATACCGAAAATTACAGGATTGATGCACTGATAACAGAGAATGATAACCTCAAGGCCAAATTACAAACCCTGAAACAAGAGGTGGCAAATGACCGACAGAAGAATCCAGAGGGGATAACCATGGACATCCTAGCACTGACAAAAGTTGTTTTGGGCAGAAACAAAGAACTAATTTGTTTTGAGTGTGGAAACATTTACTATGAGGCAGGAGATGAGGTAGTCAAAGTTCCAGTTGCTACAAAACCAGCAAATGTATCAATCAAGACTGAACATGGACTTCCTGCTACACAAAAATAAGTAAAACAGAGGAGATCTCATTGTCATAAATCAGCTCCTGGTATACCAAAAGCTTGCAAACAAGAACCTCTATTTTCTTCACGAGTTGTTACTCAAGCAACTCAAACTAATCCTATTCTCAAGCATAAAGAAACCCAAACAGATTATTGACTCAATAAATTTCCTTTTTGACACAACATTCTACATTACTGGCACTTAGAAATTTCTCTTCAAAATTTTTCACTGGAGGAGATACTGATCTACTTCAGCTACAAAATAAGGGTTGAATGTGTTTTGCATGAGGACATGCAATGTATTCAGTTGGGGGGTATGTTAAGGCCCTGAAATGTCCCTTTTTCACTACACCTTTTGATCATTCAACCTTCTCATTCCTAAGCTAAATGACTATTATAATGAGCACCAAGACCCTTTTTCCCAAGGTACGAACTATTCATCTTGCTTTTATGTTTTCATTTACTTAGCATGTTTGATTGATAACGTCCACTTATTTTACCCATGAAATAATTTAACTAATGATCAAAGTGTTAGAATAGCCCACTTTGAGAAACTCGCTACTGTCACAGCTATGCGCAATTCCTGGAAGCTGTTATAGGACTTCTGCAACGGATTCCCATCAATCCTGGAAGCTGTTACAGGACTTCTACAATGGATGCCCATCAATCCTGGAAGCTGTTACACAACGGCTACAACAGAAGCCTGTTAATCTCGGAACCTGTTACAATAGACGCCACCAGTTCTGTTGTGATACAACTACTGCAACACCTGTTGTTTAGAATGCTGGCTCACGATGTTGATGAAGGAGAATTCAAGATTTTGTATTAATGATATTTAACGAATAACCTGAGAATCGAGGATTCTCAAAACTTCTCTGTTTCTGAACACTGATTGACTCTGACTTTAAATAGCAGAGCTTTTGTAATGTAAAGGGTTGTTAGTCTTTATGCTGGAACTGAAGAAAGGAACAATTAGTGTACACAGACATCTTTTTGGCAATTGAATGAAGAAGTGGATTGAATTTCTTTAGCAGACTGTAACTTATCTTTTTGAGTGGATTCAGTGAGAAGGAAAGGGCCCACCTTCCTCACCATTTCCCCTCTGTTTCAAATTCTAGATTTAGTCGTTTTCATTGTGAATGGTTTAACTGTTAGATATTTATGAATACAACTACTATTATAGTTTAGTTCCTTCTTGGTAAATGCGCATAAACTTGTCTCATGAGAATTAGAAGTCAGTTGTTGAACATGGATGGAGAACTGCTATTCCGTTTTCTGCATTAGGTTAAAAGATTGTTTTGGAGAATTAAAAGTGTGAAGTAGCTTCTTGCAATAAGTAGATTTCACTTCAGCAATAGTATAGAATTTCTTCCTGCAAAAGTAAATTAGAAAGTTAGATTAAGGTAGCCAATTCAAGGTCTTTGTAGATTCATCAGTTTAGATTGCAATTATGATTTTAATTCTGTAGCACTCCAGCTGTATCAGCACAATTGTGTTAGAAATATTGTTTGTTTTATTTTGTTAAAAGAATTTCCCTACTGCAATTAGATTAGAGATGCTTTCATAATCTAGCATAGACTGTGCAGAATTATCTTGAAATAACAAACTTCCCTGGGCTGACAATTCATATTGAACACTTTGATTTTCCATTCAATTAGACAATTAAAGTGCCCAACAATAGGCATTAGAGTCACACCTCCAAGAAGAAAATCAACATGTAGATATGTTACAAGCGCAGCTGAAGGACTTAACACTAGTTGAAAGAATGAAGAGCTTTCCAGAGAAGCGCATAACCCAGCAACAGATCCACACCATCCATAACAAAGTGATGGAAGTCTCTCAACAAATTCAACCAGTGAAAGAAAAGGCATGCCAACTGTTCACTGAAGGTGAAAACCAAGGAGTAGAACTTGAACAGGTTGTGCATACAACAAAAAAACACCTAGAAGGGCCGGTGAATGAGGCACTCATCTAGGAGTTTGTCGAGCAAGAGGCAGTAGCAAGACAGCAGGTCGAAGCAACTTGAGCCAAGCCTGAGGAATTCAAAGTAGAATTGGTCAGACCTGAGTGACTCAGGATGAGTCACAAGTGAGTGTTGGGGGCATGTTGGCCCTTGACCAAGTTTTGAGGAACACTTGGTCATATTTGACCATTTTTGGGACTTCGATAGCCTGTCAAAGATGGAGTTCCAGGTGAAGCAGAGATCATGGGATCTCAGCCCACTTTGGGCCTCTTTTAGGGTTTTGGGTTAATGTAATGGGAAAGGAATGTTGGCCTGTGGGTTTGCCCATGCTTAGGCCCACTTTTGTAATCTATAAATAGATACTAAGGAAATGTAAGAGCAAGGGGATGGCTTAGTGCTAGTAATTAGATATATGTGATCGGATGTGGATTTTAAAAGCTCTGTGCATGATTGTAAGAGGCTTGCAGGGCTAAGTGCAAGTTGTTGTAGGAGGTTGGGAAAGGCTTTGTGCTAAAGCATAAGGAAGAAGGATCTAGCGAGCTGCATAGATCTTATGTCCTGTGTGGAGTAAGGATTGTTGAGGCTCAGTGCTGTAACTGCTTGACCGAGATAATAAAGAAGAAGAGTTGGTGGACGTAACCCTAGGGTGGGGGTGAACCACGTAAATATGTGTGTCATGCTTTGTGTTGTTTCTTGCACGTGTTGTCCCTCTCTTGCTAAGTGCTATGACATGTTTAGATAGATTTACTTATGATTTGTGCTTATTAGATGTGTATGAATAGTAGATATGATGTGTATGAGGATGCTTAGTGCTCATATATTGGATTTGATCTATTTTACTATTGCTAAGTGCTGAAATACCTTAGATATAAGTGAATACTACGATGCTCTGTGCTTTCTGTGAAGTACAATAAGGGTTGAATATTGATGAATGATTGATGCTAAGTACTCTATAAGCTATTTAATCATAGATCTATGCCCCAACTAAGGTTGAAGACACTTGAGTCCTGTAACCACCCCTGCCTCTACGTTGGGTGAGATTTCATCTGCTTCACAGGTGTTTCCGAAAGGACCAGTAGTTAGGGTTTTGTTGGTGTGCTCTTGTAGCGTTGAACCTTGGGTCTGCCCCTATGCCAACACCAGGTATGAGAAAAAATGTGATAAAATTTGTGAACATATGTAGAATCTTCCAACATGCAAAAGGTAAGAGACATAGCACTAGATTGTTTCAACCATTTCCCATACTAGAAAGGCCTTGGGATGTAGTAAGCATGGATTTTGTGTTGGGACTGCCAAGAGCACAAAGAGGATGTGATTCCATATTTGTAGTGGTGGATAGATATTTAAATATGACACACTTTATCCCATGCCAGAAGTCCAGTGATGCAACCCATGTTGAAAATATGTTCTTTAAGGAAGTTGTGAGACTTCACGGCCTATCCAGAAGCATTGTCTCAGACAGAGACACAAAATTTGTTGGTCATTTTTGGAGAACATTGTGGAAGAAGTTAGGGATAGATTTGTCCTTCAGCTCAACTTATCACCCCCAGATAGATGGAAAGACTGAGGTGGTAAACAAAAGTTTGGGAAACTTATTGAGGAGTCTATTCACCGAGCACCACAATCAGTGGGATCAGATTCCGCCACAAGCAAAATTTGCATACAACAACTCACTGACCAGGAGCACTGCAAAGAGATCGTTCCAAATATTGTATGGAATGCAACCAAGGGGAGTATCTGAGTTGAGAGACTTGGAATAGAATGAGATAAGAAGCACTGGAGTAGAATATTTTGCTATAGAAATGTAGAAGCTCCATAGCTAGATCAGAGGGCAGTTACAAAGTTCTAGACAAGAGTACAAATGCAGAGCTAATAAACATCACAAAGAACTTCAATTTGAAATAGGAGATCATGTTCTAGCACATCTAAGGAAGGAAATGTTCCCTAGGGAGACATATAACAAGCTAAATATGAAGAAGATAGGACCATGTAAGATCTTGAGGAATTTTGATGAAAACGCCTATGAGATCGAGTTACTAGATGATGTGGTTATATTACCCATATTCAACATTTTAGACACAGAGGGATAAAAAAATCAAGAGAAGTTTAAGTGGGAGAACCATATGATGTGGTTAGATGTATCCTTACAGGAAGGATGACACAGAGGGATCAACAAATCAAGAGAAGTTTTAGTGGGAGACCCAAATGCCTATAACAAAAAGACCATAGATGGAAAATATCGTTGATCAGAGGATTGGTAAGAAGACTTGAAGGAAGACTTATTTTGAGTCTCTGGTCAAGTGGAAGGGACATCCAACAAAAGATGCTAGTTGGGAGAGTGAAGCTGATATCCAAAAGCACGAAAATTCGGTGCAGGAGCTCATGGACAGGAGTCCATGAATTCTTTTCCCAGGGGAGTATGATGTAGGAGCATCATCAGCAAGTACATGTGGTAGGAAAACTCAGCGCCTAAGGACCATTTCAGAATCTCGAACACTGGCTGGTACTGAAATATTTTAAAGCTGATAGAAAACAAAAGAGGAAAGATCATGCATGTGAAGACAAAATGAGTAGGCATGACCTGGGAGTTAATTCTAGTCTCGATGTAACCACAAACAAATAGTAGTTAGGTTGTTTATTCTGTATAAAGAGAGGTTTTGTACACCCTAAAATGGGTTACGAGAGTTATGAGAAAGTAGGAATTTGTGAAAAGTAGTTGTTTCTTTGATTTTCATTGTAACCATTTTCTTGAATTGAATGATGATAACATAGGAAAATTGATCCAATGTGTGAGACTGTTGTTGTCCGTAATTATCTATTATTGTTGTTTTTTTCAAGAATGAACGAAACTTGATAAGAGTGTATATAGCTTTGAAATGCCTACATAAATTTAATTCGCTTTTCTTCATGAGCCGGTGCAAGGTGTGCACACAGTCTACAAGGAGTGCGTTGACAGGGTCTGTTTTGAATCGTAAAGATCAGAGGAAACAATGTAAGATTCCCTTTGCAAGGAGTGCACAACTGCCCGTAATAATCCTAATATTGCATAAGAATTTGTTGCAAGGAGTGCATAGATCCGAAATTCATTCTACACGAGTGTGTTGATAGAGTCTGTCTCAACTCGTAAGCTCAGGAGGGATAGCGTAAGGTTCCTTTGCAGGAAGTGTAAAGAGACTGTCACAAGGTGTACACAATCATCGCAAGAACTCAAATCTTGTGTAAAGATCTGTTGCAAAGAGTGAACAGGTCTGGAATTCGACGAAGAATCGAAGCGACTCCATAAAGTAGTAGAAGGACGAGAACAAAGGAATACCAGGAAGGAGAGAAAGGATTCTTTTTAAGAATATTTGGATCTAAGTTTGAAGAATTTATCGGAAAAGAAAAAAGTGCTTGAGAGATCGAAATATTTGAGGAGATCAAGCTCCGGAGGGGTAGCACTTTCCAAGAAATGTCAACAAGATCCAAGAAATAGACTCCCAGGAAGGATGAAGGTCGAAACCTTTAAATATTTTGAAAATATTCTAAGCTAGAAGAAAGTGTGATCTCAGGGGAAAGATATGAACCTTCTAATCAGCATCTAGACAACGAGGAGAAAGCATAGAGGAGGGAATATCTCAACCGTTCGGTCTGAATGCAAAAGAATCATAGCCGTCTGATCAAGGTAAATTGCACTAACATTAAATCTTTGAAAGTGTATAGGAGAATCAGACCTATGAATTTATGAAATCATCGGAACCGTCGATCATCAAGGGAGACACGTGGTGGGAGATCAACATTTTGCTGATTCACAGAGTGGAAAGGTCAAAGGCTAGAGTCCGGAGGACTCGCAAAATCTGAGTTCATGACTTGATCATAGCCATCGATCGAGGAGGGGTCTAGACCATTGATTGTCCATTGAGGATTCATGAAGTGAAAATTCACGAAAGGATCACAACCATTGATCAAAGAGAGAGCGTGGACCATTAATTTCCCAAGGATATATCAAGAGTTTGGATATCGGAAGAGGAGAGGTGAGTGGTCCTCCAACTTGTGAAACGCGAAGTCCCGATATGCGAAAAGGAGATCTGGACCATTGGATCACGTAGATTGTGGACCGTTGATCTGGTAAGAAAAATTCACAAGTTCATGTTTCAGAAGGACGCGCAAGCGAGCTTCGTGAGACATGAATTCACAAAACAAAAAATCGAGAATGCTTGGAAGACTGGCCCATGGTCATAGAGAAGGGTCACATTGGTGAAGGAGGATAGAGAGGCTAGCATGTGCTAGGCTCCTGTCAAGATTTCAGAAGTTGGGAGAGTCAGGGTGACTCATACGCAAAGGCTGATGCATGCAATCGTGACGTGCCTTTCGATTAGGTGACTAGTCATAGATTTGATCACATAAAGAGAGGGGCTTAACCAAGAGAGACAATGCCTAAACATGCTGAAGCTTTAAAAACATTAAGGAGAATCCCGTGAGTTCGATATAACTTGCGCCTTAAAGGGAAAGAGGGCTTGTTAAGTGGATTTGAGGTTCTTGAGGGACCAAAGAGTCAACCCGACTTAGTTTCCTGATTGATCCCAGACCGAGAGGTCGCACAACCCTTAGGAGAGGAGAGGGGTCTACATCATACATGGTCCCACTATCTGTAAATTTCACACCATTCCATCTGAGGTCCAATTGGAAATGGACTAGGCTCTCCCATCACCACATAGTTTCCAAGTACAGAAAACTCGTCTCCATGATTCCCATCAGATTGAGATGTGGTACACCATATGTGCTTATGCATGACTACTTTTTACTTCTCCATATTTTGTAACCACATCGTCAAATTGGCTAGTTGCAGCTGCACCTACTCTAGTCATGCCAATGTCTCTCTTCCTCCCGATGTAGCCTCCAAGTTCATTGCAAATTCCATGTCTTCTTCTTGATTCATCACCTTTTGCTGGGTGAGTGGGACTTGGATATGGGGGAGTAAACCTACAATAAACTATTCTCTATGTTGTACATCTTGTATCTGGAACGTCAACCTATCCAACAAAATCTTGAACCATTGGTCATAATCCCACATAGTCTCTCCTTGTTTCTACTTAATATCCTTGATCTCCATAATATAGTGAGACTTTGACTTGGGATTTTGAAATTCCTTAAGTAGATATTTCTTGATATTTGTTAGGGACCAATGGTGCAGTGGTCTTATACTTCATATACCATGTTAGGGTTCTATCCATAAATGTGGTATCCAACTGCACAATCTTTGATTCCTCGTCTACAATCCTCTTCATAGACCATATCACTTTACACGTGAAAAAATGTTTCTATGCATAATCTCTACCCATTCCACAGAACATGGGTAACCTCGGGGTACTATCCTAATTGACCATCCTCAATATAGAACAAGTTCCTCTGATATGATTGTTGGGTGTCAATATTCTCAACATTGATACTCTTCTTGGTGAAGTAACACCGACTTCACCTTCTTCTTCACTTATCTCTTCTCTTCTATCTCCTTCTACTGTTTCTCCTAATATTTATCCTACTCCAATCTCCTCACTATGTGTTGTTATTTCTTCTTGATTACAAATGTGCAAGGGGGGTAACTCCATCTTCTTGTAACATCTCTTGCGAGGTGACCCATAGAGTTTCTTACCTACAACCATGCAATACCATATACTATTTCTAACTCTTCTTCCCTACCACTAGGGGATCCTCCATATTCCTCTCCTTCTCCCACACCTCTACTCTATACCTAATCTTCCTTTGAGGTTTTGAAAGTCTGGAACAACCAAGGGGTTTGAAATTCATCTTCTAGGCCCCTATTTCTTCTTCTTCTACTACTACTACTATTAGTATCCACTCTGGACACCCTACTCTCAATTTTGTGCCTCTTCGCAAGACTATGTTCATTTGCGCTCCTCTTTGGTACAAAAAAATATTCCACACTTCCTCCTAGTGCGGTCTCATTTCTCTTCATCTTGGGCCTGGCGTCTCATCTCTTATTATCTTCCTTCCACTTCTTTTTGCTTCTCTCTTTTTTAACTCAAATCTTCTTGCATATCTTTTGGCTCTTCCTCTCCTCTGATCCTCTGGGTCCATCCCATTCCTCACCTCATCTCAACAAATTCTATATCCTCCTCAATGGATCCATCTCCTTTCTCATTCCCTTGCATATTTTCATCCCCCCAGTGCTAGGGGATTCTACTCAACCATCATGTTGAGCTCCATGTGCATTATCCTCTTCTCCACGAACAACATCTTTATCTAGAGTGAGATTTCTTCTAGTAGTCTCTTTGTAGGACCTTCCTTGAAATTTCTTTTGGCCTCACTGAAATAATCAATGTACTCAACAACAAACTCAATCATATATCATTCCTTCACTCGAGAAAACCAAAAAACAATGGATTGATCCCACTTGTTGTCCAATTCCTTCAACCTATCAATTGTGGCTTGATCCCAAACTACCGATTCTAATGGCCTCAAAGCAATATTAGTGGAATTCTCCCTTTTCAACCATTCATACAAGAGATAGGGAAATTCAACAAATAAAATTTCATGCATATTAATGTAGAGATACTTATCTTTCCATCATTCCACGTTGACATTCATACCTTGATTTTCCCTCTGATAAAACACATCTTCCTTCATAGTCAACCAATCTTGAGTTTCCTCCCAAGATGGATACCACCTCATTCTTTACCTTCATCATTCAATATAATACTTTGAGGTCCTAGCAATGGAGCCATTTGTTGGGTTGTTTCACGCTTGTGCGCATCTTTCTTAATGCTTGGGGGTTAAGACACATGGCTCTTCCAAATTTTACCCAAAAAAACCCCAAAGCATCGACATATAAATATTTATCCAAGGATGAAGAAGGTCTCACCCAATACGCTATGAGGATCACATAGAACATCTAGTATTGTGTCAGGGATGAAGTACTAAACACACATAGATCCATTTGATATTGGATTCATGTCATTCATTGAAACCTACTTAACAGAGGGAAAGACATAACATAAACACACATTCATTTAGACCCATAATTGACACATCATAGGTTCAAAATCAATGCAAATTTATTATCACCCTCATTCCATTAGTAACAAGCATACATTAAGCAATTCATATAACGAAAACAACAAAGATGAACTCTTCTATGCCATTCCTCATTATTATATTACATTACTCTATGTGTATCTCTTCATAATATATAGAGAGGAAAAACTCATACTTACAATCAGAAAAATTACAGAACATACACTCAGAGAAAGCTCAACAACACCCTTACAACAACCTACTTCTAACCAATTCACTAACTAACTAACTATCTCTTCAACATTAAACTCGCCTCTTGAAGAACTATCCTTTCTTTCATTGTCATTGCTTCCTTTAATATCCTTCTCTTCTTTGGTTCTCTATCACTTTCAGTTTTTCCCCACTCATTCCTCCATCTTCCAGTCCCGCATGGTTTTGTCACCTACTTGCAGTCCATGTAGCCTTTATGGAATCAGGTAAATAATAACTACCTTTCCAACTCATATCTTTTTGCTCCATGTTCCCTTGTGATTTTGGCAATAATAATTCAGGGATATTTCCCGAAGATCCTTTTCTTGATTCTGACATGCATGCATTGTCTTCTTGATTTCCAACGTGCATCACAAAACCCAGATTGACATGCACTGGAATAATTGGACTTGGCACACATTAAAAAAACTTGATCCGACATGTGCTTCTTGTCATTCCTCATGCATATGCTTGGGCACGTGCAAAAATGGAATGATCACACACAACTTTGTTTATGCACTTTCATGATATTTACCCAAAACTTTAGGTGCCAAAAAAAAATAAACATAATTCGTCCCTCCTCTAGATAATGTTGTGAACATCAAGGATTGTGTTTGTTAGGTTCTTATTGTATACTCTTACATATATTTCTATCATTTTTAATGATATTTCACCACAAAGTTCCTATATGTGTTGATCTTGACCATCACATATCTCAATCTCTTGAGATATTAATCTTTTCTCTACCACTTATATTATGGATTATTTATTTTTTATTCATCGATTATGAAATGACTCTTCAAACAAGTTCATCATAGGATGTTCTTGAATAGGTGGGCACACAATCATTTCCCATCAATAAATCCAAAAGTACAAGAGTATTGATAGGTCACATTCCATGCATGGATTCCTCTATAATCATCCATTTGTACCCATAAAGGACCACTTTCCAATGAAGAGAGGTCATTTTTATCCATTATATTTTTGTTGGCTTATAAAAAAGTTAAAAGACACATGACTTTGTAATAAATGTTGGGAATATATTAGGACTTCGAACTATAGGGCACAGAAACACCCACTAAGAATAAATGTTAACTATTGGGTACAAATGAGACCATACAAGCCTCTAGTGGGTATAAAGATACCTAAAAATTATAAATCATATTTTTAGTTATAGTAACTGTAATTTGGAATGATGTATCACATTCTTTTCCATGCATATACGACATGGCCATCAGGTCATAGGACATGACATATGTAGTCAATGTAAATAAATATGAGTAATAGGGAATGAAACATGCAAAATAAAACTTATTTCACAATCTGTCAGCACAAAAAAATAATGATTGGCTCAATAAAACAAGTTGGGTTTCCCTATCAGAAATCACTAATTTTGGACATGCAATGGTGTTATCAAGTCTTTAAAATTAATGAGTCATGAAGAACATAAATATTAGTTGAAACAAAAAATACATAATATCAATTTTCAATCTAATATCAAACCACATAATACATCAACATTCATATTAGATTCCAATCATAAAATCCATTTTAAATTTAGACACAAAAAACATGAAAACAATCTTGAAAGTAGGCTCAAAACACAGGACATTCTCCTGTCAAGAAAACCTAGCAAATCAGTTGAAATTTGACTTAATAAATTTTCCTAGATGACTATGTACTTAAGATTTTCCATGTACTCTTTCACTAGTACACCTTGTAAACACAATCCTAGCTAATTCACCAACTTTACTCATCATAACTACTTGTATGCTACTAAGTTCTAACCTACTTACAAATTAAATGTAGAGATGATTTCAAAAATGTTTTCAATATACAATTGATCACTTTATCAAAGTGTGAAACTCATTTATCCTACTACACTTGGTATACAATAAATTTTCAAAAAATATGTGGGGGAATTAATGATACTTATAATGGATCCAAGGTGAACTCTAGGAAGACCATAAATTCAAAGTGTGAATGAATTTTTGGGAACTAATTGTTTTTTATTTCAAGATCAAAGGAGGAATTGTTTATGGCATGAATGCCATTCTAAGTGATAAGGTTGAAATGGTTATGATCGATTTTATCATAAGTGTCAGAGGATAGTAGGTCTATCATTTTGGAGGTTTAGTTATTAGTATTCATGATGAAAGTGGCATTTCCCTTATCAACTTTAAGCATAATGACTCCATAGTTGTTATTACATTGTTTTAACATGAGATCAAACATGGAAATGATTTGTTTTGAAGGTTTTTGATACCAAATGATACAATCCCAATCTTGTCTAATTACCTCCAAATCATTGTTGGGTAAATAATAAGTTTGAACAATTAAATTTTATCTTTCCCATACTACCTATTATTTTAAGTAAATATCTCAACATCATTTTAATCTACAATGGAATTTGTCCTTCCATATTTCCTTAGATGTTTGAAACATAGAGAAAACATTTTTTCATTATGATAAACTATACAAGGAAGACCAATGTTGATACTCAAACATGCTTACTTTAACACACTTGAGGAAGATGTTTTCCATTTAATGGTAATCATTTAATGACGAATATTATTTTCACTTTATAGGAACACATTCATGTACTATATTGGAGAGCTTACCACTAAATGGAAAACATGTAGATAAAATTCAATTAAAAAAACAATTTTGGTTTTAAATTTGTTAGACTCAACACTCAACATAACTCCACACGCCTTGGAAGTCTACATTGACAATAGTTGGGAAGGTCCACAGAAATTGTGTGTAGAATGGTACTTGCAGTACTTGCAAGTAGACAAATATTAAAAGTCCATTAGTACAACAATACATGCTTGAGGAGAGGGTGGGTCCATTGGTTAAACTATGGATAATTGAGGAGAGGGAATGCCCATTAGTTAACCTAAATATTTGATGTAAAATAATTGTCAATTCCCACATTTGTATGAGGTGCAAAGGAGAATACAACATGTGAAAGAAATATCCATCTTCATTTAATTTAGAGTCACAATTAATGGATGAGTGTAGTAAGTTCATATTAACATGGTTTCCAATTGATAAGTGCAATAGATTGTCGTTCAACAATACTTGAAAAGAGAGGAGTATGCCACTGCAATAAATTTCCATGGGCTTCAAGAAACATTTAAAAGAGTGGAAGAAATAACTACAATTATTTCCCATGGGCTTCAATCAATAATCAAGAAAAAGGGACCAAAATGAATGGAATAAAACAATATAATAATACAATCCAATGTATTTATATCTCAACACATGATGGGAGTACGTTTTTTTTGGCCTAAATTAGAACCAAAAAAATGGAAACTTGTAAAATATAAATAACTAGAACACATTTTTTTGTAAAGTAGGAAGGTCACAAAAATATAATAATACAATTCCATTGAGAAAAAAGGAAGAGAGCCTATAATTATTGCTAATGGGAGAGTGCTAGAGAAACTTTAAACTAGTTTTACATACCAAATCCAAGCCTGTCGATCATCACCACTAATTTCATGGAAAAATCCCCTATAGTAGTGGGATTACTGCGAAAAATCTAAGACTGTAAAGACAGAAAATCCCAAGAACACTCAACAAAGATATTATAACCAAATTCAAAGGAAATAACTAACTATCTAGAGGAGAAGAAGGATTAACTCATCAGGATTTCTATGATTTCTATCATTCTCAATTGTTGAAATCTCCTCGTTCTTTTCTGATAATTCCTCTGCAACCTGCAAGAGCCTAAAACATACAAGTCTAATTAGAGAGGTAGTTATATTAATAACTGCCCGTTAATCCAATAAAATATAACAAAATGATCAAAGAAGATCATGTTATACAAAAAATATATGAAATAATTACAAGTAAAACATCACAAATACAATTCTTTTCGAAGGAATGAGTTTCTTATTGATGTTCAATAGTTAGGTAGTTATGTTGTATACATGTCCTGTGTAGTGCTACCCTATCAAAAGAGACTCTGGGTCCTTCCATCCAAGCTCTTGCTATAAATATTGGTTTTGGCTCTAGGTTCACCACAAAATCAAAGAGAATATAGGGGAGACTCTTAGTTAGATTGGATGGTGATAAAAAGGAAGGATGGAAACAAGGGTTTCCATGCCAATAAATAATAACAACAGGGATGTATATGGGCTTATATATGCAAAGGGTGTATCCAAATGGGTGTTTTCTTTTGGTGTGTAAAGAATCATTACCTTTCTCCTTGGAAAAAATGATCCTTTTATGCCCTATCTAGTTGGTTAGAGACAATTGAGTATGGAAAAAAGGATTTAGGAAACTAACCAAACCCATAAATCAAAATTCAATTAGGAAAAAATCTAGTTTTTAAGCATTTATTAGCATGTATAGGACTGTCCTCCGGGAAACCTACGTACACGTGTGTTACATAACTTCCAAGGTGAATACAAATTTCAAAAATATGCTTTTTAGAAGGTCTCAAGGAGGTATGGGGAAGAGTTGTTTGTAAGTAGGATAGGGGCTAGGACAATAAGAGCATCAATGCTTCAATGGTGGAAATTGATGCTATAACATATGCCCCCTGATGTGTGATTTTAGAATAGAAACATATGGCCAAAATACATTATAAGTCTTCAAAGAGGAGTGAGGTAGAGTGAAGGTTGCCATAATCCAATCTAAGGACAACAACCAAACACAAAAACAAATTAGAAAATTCAATTCCCAAGGTAGACATACTCATGCTAAGGTGTGATAAGAAGCATAACCACCAATCAAGTACACTACAAATCCATGAATGATGTATATATAGAAAGAAATGATCATGGCCACAAAAGAGATACACGGTGGATCCATGCCAAATAAAGATCATATCCACGAAAAAAGATACACAATGGATCTATGTATCAGAATTAGTGAAGGATATCTAGAGGAAATAAATGGATAACTAATCCTTCACGAGTATCAATGTGAGGAGTTGCACTATCCAATCACAACTCAGACAATAAAATAAAATATGTGATGCCACTACATTCTCGATGTCTTCGAATCAACTATCGTGGTACGAGTCTGCACCATGAAAATATATGTGTTGAAGTTGAAGATAGTGAGACAATGTTTGATTACTGGTCATTGATGTATACCATTAATAAACATGAGACAACCCACTGATAATGATAATGGGTGTCAAGGTACCTAGTACAATCTAACATGTGTTAATAAAGGATTTGATGTTAAACACTTGGTAGAATCTATCGATCAGAGGAAATTGATTTATTCACATTGTCAATAGCGATGGAACCTACCACTAATGATTGCAAGCCCCAAGGTACTAATAATGACCCTAGATCCCTATCCCAGAGCAATATGTGATGAAGTTTATAGGAAGAGATCCATTGGATGGAGGGAATTAAGGAATCCCCCATCATCCAACATGAGGAGTAGCAGAATTCCAAATATTTGGAAGGAATCATATGAAATAATGAAAGGACCACCATGAATTATGTCTCCTAGATGCACTATATGTAAATAGTGCAAGAAAGAGACCCTCTAAATAAAAACCAATAATGAAGATTGTTGAAAAAGGTGAGGAAACAACCAATAGGGACAAATTAAATCCAAGGTACTGCACAAATCCCAATGTGTTAATAATATACTTGTTGTCAAACACAAGGAAAACCACTTAGTTAGTGACCAATGATGTTGACAGGTGCCTAAATTGGCATTTTTTCAGCACCCGTCCAATACCTTTTTCCTTACCATTTTCCCATTATTCATCCTATCTTAATACCTTTCTCATTCAGTTTATCTCACTTTTCACCAAGGTATGAGTTTTCCCCCATATGATAATTTTATGCCATTATTACATATTTCTTAAGAAAATTGTTACCTTCTTGTACTAACATTACTATATATGAGAAAACATAGTGGATGCAATTCCTTGAAAGAGCTACAATTTCTCCACAAGTACTGCAACTCCTCTGCTCAAGCATATAACTACTGGAATTCTGAATACAAATCTCACTGTTGTTGTTGGAACTCCAAGATTTTGATAGTGCACCATTAAACATTAAAAATTCCAGTCATACATCACTCATCATGCGGGAAAGTGGCAAAAGGCAACTAGATAACTAGTAGAGGAAACAATTCACCTACCAATAGTCGCCTAGACGATCTGTGTCAACATGTGCTCACTCTTTTCTAAACTTTTATGATATCGATGTAAACGAATGAAAAACATGATTCCCATGGTTGTCCATCTGTTGTTTTGTTTTATTTAGACATCATATGTAATGTATAAAATCTCAACCTCTCTTGAGCCCGAGAGAGGAAATTATTCGGTCTGTAATATTCAGTTGTATTGTAAAACTCAAAGTTTCGAAAATATAATTTCTTTTTCCTCTTATTCAATTGATGGTGTGATGATCATTTGAGCATATACTGCATTCTCATACCAGTACCGTTTCTAAGGATGCATGGACCCCTCCTTAGCTCGAACTGTTTGTATATTTTATTGTTTGTAGAAGTAGTTATAATTAGATTTCCATTTTCTTATTATTTTCAACAATTCCTTCATCAACATCTAATAACTTCTAATTGTTGTAGCTTTTGATTGTTGATATCACAGGGTAGTAATATTTGGTTGATGAGCAATAGTTGTAATTTCTCTTCCTTATTTATTTCCAACAATTTCTCTATAAAAACATCATGTTGCAACTCTATTGTTTCCTCATTGTTGCAATTTATTTCATGACCACACTTATCAATTAATTGAAGTATAGATGCAACATGTTTTATTTACCTTCATTTATATCCATCAATTCCTATGTAAAATTCATTCTCACTACCATTCTGGTTGTTATAACTCGCATTGTTGTAATTTGGGTTGTTGTAACCTGAGTCATTGCAACTCCGGTTGTTGCAACTACAACTATTGAAACTCTTGTTGTTGCAATGTAGGCTGTTGCAAATCCTGTTGCTACAACTTTGGCTGCTGCAACTCTGCATCTAGTTTTCTAGTTGACAGTTGTGTAAGTTTGCAATTTAAGATAGTTTGGCTCTTTTCATTTACAAGAACAGTGTGGTGGAATATCTAAGGATTGAGTACATGAGCCATAACACAATCATCACAATAATAAAAGACATCCTAAATACTTGAACAAGTAACCTTTAATCTTTCTGCAAGATTGATTTACTTTCTCCAAGTATGATTTACTTTTTGAAAGGTTAATTTACTTTCCGAAAGTGTTATTTACTTTCCGTAAATTTGATTTACTTTCCAAATGTGTGATTTACTTTTTGCAAGATTGATTTACTTTATGCAAGTGTGATTTTCTTTCCGCAAGTGTGATTTACTTTCTATAAGTGTGGTTTACCTTCCACAAGTGTGATTTACTTTTCTGCAAGTGTGGCACCCATTTTTTTGTAAAGTACAAGAATCATATAGGTTGGTGACTTGACTAAGCATTTTTATATCTTGTTTTGTGGTAGTTCATTACAAGTACTACAACTCATTGGAAATTATAGTATTATGCTTGCATATACAATGGGCGATAGATCATAAGTAATATACGACCTCATATTGATAATTAAATTCATAACTCCTCAATTGCTTACTAAATTAATTAGGAAGTAATTGAAAAGTTTTCCATTTTTGGTGTTATTTCTGGGGATTTGTCAAAAGTGTAGTTTATGTTTTTCTATTGTGTGTATTTTCATTTCATTATATTGAATGATACAATTTATTTTCATAAATTCATAGAATTGTTTTCTAATATTTTATATACACATATTTAGATATTAACAAGGTAGATTTATTAGTTCATCAAAAAACTCCCCAAAAAATAACAATGTAGGTCAATCTCAAGAGGGAAAGGAGCACGAACAATTGAATAATCTATCACCTACAACAAGTTCCATTGCCAAACAGAGACTTGAAATCTCTGCTCAAGAATATGATACTATACAAGGATCTATGCACATAGAGGTTCCACTTTTAGAAGCGTTGATTGGTGAACAATACCACTATGAGGAATTCATATTTCCTGAATTACCCTTAGAGATGAAAGAAAACCGTCAAATAAAAATGGAACATGAAGTTTTTAAGGAAGAAACCTCGGCTTTTAGATTTCCAGTTAGAGGATTAAATGAAGAGACTAAAATGAAGAAAATCCCACATTCATCCTTTCCGAATTTCCATGGTTTATCTAAATAAGATCCTAACACCTTCCTCTTCGAGTTCAACGTACTTTGTAGAAGATATGATTATGTGTCAGATTCTAAGAAATTAAATATTTTCCCTACCACACCCAAGGATGATGCACTATGTTGGTTCATGGGTCTTGGTAGGGACAACATCCACACATGGGACCAGATGATGAATAAATTTCTAGAAAAGTACCAAGACTACTGTAAAGATAAGGAAAGGAGGGAGGAAGTCTTTAGGATGATGCAACATGAAGATGAAACCCTTGATGATTATGTCGAAAGGTTCAACTATAATTTCCAGAGGACAAGGAAAGGATATTTATCTTCCGAGCCACGACATGTCTTATTTATGAGAGGAGTCTGAGATGATTGCATTGAACTTCTCAACCTGATGGGTGGAGAATATTTCCCTTAGTTAGAATATGATACTATCTTAGAACTTTGTCTCAAATATTCCAGAGGCACTTCAAAAATAGGCAAAGTACTAAGAGATATACTGGTAATATTGTTGGAGGTGGAGTTAGAAGAGAAAATATCAGGAACGTGTTAGAGGAATTCAATATTGATATAATTATTTCCTTGAGCTCCCAGTTGGATACAATGCAAATGAAGAGGAAGAGAGAAGAGGAAGAACTAGCTTTGGCTATCTTTTTCCCAAAATGAAGAACAAAGCACCCATGGAAAGATTGTTCGTTGGATCAAATATAGGTTTTCGGAATATGTAGTGAGAACCATGCTACTTGCAATTTTCCATAATTACCATGACTGAAGGCTATCTATCAGAAAGAGGAGGAACCATAGTAGTTATGCTTTGTCTCTTAGAAGCGACCCTAGAAACCCATACCTCAAGGTATGATTTAAGACCAATATCAATATTCCAATTCATATTGGACTAACCCTTCCATGCAATGTCATTCTCAACTATTGGGTATTCCACCACAACAATGGGTGGCTCCGCCTCCTCCAAACCAACTATGGAAACAGGGGTGGATAAATCCTACTATAGGATGCCCTCAACATCCCATGACACAACCACCCATGCAAATTATGCCCCCTCCCCATATGTAGGAATCCACATCAATATCTCCTCGACCACAACTACCTGTGCAACCCATCCCTAACCCTAATAACGGAAGGCTAGGTCACCCATCACAAGATGTTGGACATGTTGCCTACCCTACCTATTGCATCTCTTCGTTGGGCCACAATGATATCCACCTTCAATATGGGAAGACATTAACTAAGGACAAACCTCTTATTCATATTGATTATCTAAATGAGGATGTGCAAAATGAATAATCATAACCAAAACAATCTCAAGAACCTTTAAAAATTGATATTTCTCACCCTGAACTTCAAAACCCACCCTATCTAGAAATATTAAACCTAGTGAAACCTCTTACTCAACCTGAATTTGACTTCTTAGGGGAAATCAAGAATGTATGCATTAAAATACCACTATTCCAAGCCATTAAGGATGTTCCTATTTATTTGAAAGTGTTACGGGAAATTTTCTTTTAAGGAAACCTGGTAGAAAACGAAAGGATCCTCAAACTGTCCATGTTATGGGTACACTATTAGATTTAATGATGGGGGGATTTCTCACAGCCAAATACTCAGACCATGGAAGTCCAATAGTTAATGTGAAAATTAATAATACATTCATTAACAATGCATTAATCGACCTTAGTACTTCCATCAACTTCATGACACACAAGACCATGAAAGCCTTAGGACTCACAGGCCTTAGGGAAACCCCAACTGTACTCCATATTGTTGATAGATCAACCATAAAACCGGATGGAATCTTAGAATACGTAGTGATTTGTGTATATTCATGTGAATATCCCGCCGACTTTATGGTCCTACAACTCAAAACCTCTCTAGGAGGGTATCCTTTAATCTTGGGAAGGCCTTGGCTGACCATTGTTGATGCCTACATTGGTTGTAGGTAGGGAAACATGACCATCTCCCATGGGACATATATAAATCAATTAACCCTCTATCCTCTCGCCAAACCCACCTCACCACTCTGGGATGACGAGGAAGATAGCGATGAAGAAGGATAAGCTCACCAAGTCTTCTCTATAGATCAATACTTAGGCATCAAAGAGAAAATATACGATGATGAAATCGATTAATTCATAGCTTCTTCTTCCTCATCAATCTCACATGTTCTTGAGCATGTTATACAACTTGAAACATAGGATTCTCTAGCCTCAATAATAATATCACCCGTAGAACATGAATGCCCACCAGAAAAAGATCAAAGATCCCTTACATAAGCCATAGAAATCAACTTGAAAAAACCTTGAAAATAAACCAGGGACTGACTGAACAACAAAAAGAGTGACTGGTTAAAGTGCTACACAATCATAGTGATGCCTTCAAATGGGATTACTCTGACATGAAGGTAATCCATCCTAACTTATGCACACAACCACATATACATCATAGAAGGATCTAGACCCATCCACCTGCCCCAACATTAGATGAATCTGACACTAAAGAACATAGTCAATGAGGCACTACAAAAATTTCTCACAACCAACTTTATCTATCTAATTTATGATAGCCAATGGGTATCCCCTATCGTCATGGTACTAACCAGATCCATATCGCACCTGAGGATCAAGAAAAAACAATGTTTACATGTCCATGGGGGACATTTTCCTATCTTGTTATATAGTTCGAGCTATGTAATGCCCCTACCACATTTCAAATATATTTAATTGGTATATTCTTTGATTTAATTCATGATTACATAGAAATATATATGAAGGATTCCATGACATATGGTAATGAATTTGACGAGGCATTAACAAATATAGAGAAAACATTGATAAGGTGTAAAAATAAAATATTTCCCTCAACAATGAAAAATGTGCAATGATGTTAACTAATGGAATCATATTGGGACAGCACATCTCAGATAAATACATCCAAGTGGATTCGATGAAAATAAAGGTAATATTAAATTTCTCATATCCATATTAAAAAAAATAGGTGCGAAGATTCTTAGGATATGTTGGTTATTATCATCGCTTTATTGAATTTTTTTCACAAATTTCTTGTCTATTATTTGACTTGCTTATCAAATATTTGGAGTTTTTATGGAAAAGAAAAATGCCAACATGCACTTGAAAAACTGAAATATAAGGTGTCTGAGACTCCCATATTAAGAGGACCCTATTGGTCCCTCTTGTTTCATATTTCTACATATGGATTAGACACTTACATTGGAGTTGTTCTAGGGAAACACGAAGGAAAGGATCCATATGAAATCTACTATGTCAGGAAGAATCTCTCTCCCATAGAACTAAACTATACTTTAACAAAAAAATAGTTTCGTGCGGTAACACATGCAATTAATAAATTTTGAAATTACATTATAAGATATCCAATAATATTGCATAATGGCCATGTCACCATAAAATATTCAATAAATAAAACTATCACCAATAATAGGGTAACTAGGTAGTTATTGTTATTGTAGGAATATGATATAACCATCTTGAATAAACCAGGAAACGATAATGTAGTGGCTTATTTCATTCAATAATCACATCTAATGAAAATGAGTCATAGGTAGAAGATTATTTTCATGATGAGCACGTATCCTGCGGTTTATACTAACTATCCTTGGTTCACAAATATGAATAACTACTTGGATGCAAGTAGACTACCACATCATTTAACTCCAAAAGAGTGACAAAAGATCATAATTTTTTTTTGGATATTCTCATGGATTGACAATTGCCTCTTCCACATAGGATTGGATCCCATTATCAGAAGATGTGTGCAAAAATATGAGATCCATGAGATCTTGAAATCCTACCATGATAGCCCATGTGAAGGTCACTTTGTAGACAAGAGGATTGCGTACAAGGTACTTCACCAAGGGTACTATTGACTCACTGTATTTAAATATTCCAAGGAATATGTAAAAAGGTGTGATAACTGATAACACATGGGAAGATTGGTGCAATCAAATGAGATTCTCTTATAAAGTCAATTGGTATTCGAACCCTTTGATAAATGGGACCTGGAATTTGTAGGGATAATTAATCCTTATTCCCATCATAACTCCTACATCCTAGTATGCACAGATTATGTCACAAAATGGATGGAATCCAAATCACTCCCGACCATGAAAAAAAAAGTAGTGGTATTTATTCATGAAGAGATATTCATCCGATTTGAGATACCTCGGGAAATATTTACTGATGGAGGAACACAATTCACTTCAAGTCTCATCACATAATTGATGGAAAAATACAATATCGAACACATGGTTACCACACCATATCGCCCACATGCCAATGGGCAAGTAGAAGGGACAAACAAAATCCTTGAGGCTATCATCACCAAGACTGTCAGAATACACCTCAAGGACTAGGCCGAAAAACTACCCAAAGCTCTATGGGCATACTGGACAACATGTTGAACTACTAATGACTGCACCCTACATGAATTAGTGTATGGAAAGAGAGTATGACTACCAATTGAAATAGAGATCCAAACACCCAAAACAATTGTACAACTTGGAATGGATCTAACTGAAGTTCAGAAATAGAGAATACCTCAGATCAACAAAATAGATGAACTTCATCAAGCTGCTCTACACCACACAACTATAATACAACATCAAAGAGATCAATGGCATGAAAAGTTCATTAAGAAGAATAAATTCAAAGTGTGAGACTGGGCCTTATTATTTGACTCAAGGTTCAAGGATTTCAAAGGGAAGTTTCACACATGATGGCCCGGGTCTTATGAGATTGATATTGTATATGAAAATGGATCCAACAAACTTCACATAATCAATAATGAGAGAACTCCTCTAATAGAAAATGAACATAGGCTTCGATTATATCATAAAACCCTATCCAAGGAAGCCTTTCTGAATAGCATCACTAGTGGATGACCAAAAAATGACTTGGAGATTGTAAACAAGGGGGCAACCCCTACTGAGTGATTCATTCTTTCAAAAACAAAAGAGAAAAAAAAAACACCCATGTGTGAAAACCCTTAGGGGCATACCTGGGGGCATGTTTTTTGAAAATTAGCTTATGCTAGTGCAAGGCATGTTAAAAAAAAACAAAAAATCCTGAGAAAAAGAAAGAAGAGAACTTCACCATTTCATGATGGTTATGTCAGAATACTTCTGATCAAGTTTGTAACAAAATCTTGTTTTTGCTAATAAATTGTTTTTCGGGATATGCATAGAAGAAGAATGTTTCTATTGCAACTCCCATTGCTACAACTTCTATTGTTTCAACTCCTATTTCTGTAATTCTAACTTACTATAACTCCCATTGTTGCAACTCTGTTACTGCAACTCTTTTTTCTCCTGTTGTTGCGACTTCCACTGCTTCAAATCTTGTTGTTGCAACTCTTTTTTCCATAACACTGCATATTGCTACTACAATTCCATTTCTAAGATGTTGACATATGATCAGGAAAAGGACGAATATCAACAAAATACATTGAAAAGTTGTAGTTCTGGACTACATATTGCTACAACTCTTCTGTCTTCTATGACTCTACTATTGCTAGAATTCTTCCTATTTCTACAAATTTTGTTACTGCAACACCTACCTATTGCTACAACATCTATTTCTGCAACTCTTGTCCTCATCACTATTGTTGCAACTCTTGTCCACATCACTGATGTTGCAACTCTCATATACACCATCGGTGCCACAAATCTCGTTCGCACCACTGACACTGCAACTCTTGTCCACATCACTGATGCTTGCAACTCTCATCTACACCATTGACACTGGAAATCTTATCCACATCATCGATGCTGCAACTCTCAGTGCCGCAACTCCGTTGCTGCAACTAATCTTGCAACTTTTACTTTACTCTCATTTGCATCACTGCTACTACACCTCCAATGGATAGAATAAGTGATCCCAATTTCGATGTTGATATTATGGCCAATGTGACTCTGCATTCATTGCCACAACTTTGCTAGAAACAAATAGGGTCGATCGACCGTGGTACCCAAATTCCAACACAACACTCATTCGAGGGAAAGCCATGTTAGGTAAGAAAACATAGGTACATTTTCCAATAGAATGTGTAACGAATAAGCTTTAAGTGGCATATGTTTCCATTATTAACACCACCACCATAATCTCCACCCTATTCCATAAACCCCATAATTTCCATAATCACCATTATCACCATAATTGGAAATATCCCACCCATCTAACAACCATTTCCCTCTACAATCATAATAAATTGGAGTTGAGAGAAGGAGAGAAAACCATGGGAGGCTTGTTGATCCATAGAGAACCCATGGACTCAGTACTAATCTAATCATATGATGACATCAAGCACATTATCAACTAGGTTGCATGGATGGAGTATATCTAGTGTTTGTAGGGTTATGTCAATGAAGTCGCTTTGGAATTCACTTTGAATTTTGGATCTGAATAGTATATGGTCGCAGGTACCCTAGTTGAGGTAAAATAATAAACTATGGCAGAGGTTACCGACTTTCCACAAAAAGGTGAAAGATAGTATTCCAAAAGAACCTCCAAGCCTAAAATTCTACAACAATTTCTTGATCCTAGAAAAGTGTTGGTAAATAAATGGACATAGTTTGAAAGGAGGTGTTTGCCACACCCTTGGTAGGATGTGGCCACATTTGCACAATGCTATTTCACATGTGAGGGTCTCTATGGGTATGTTTACCTCCAACATGTTCAGGTCTTGGACCACTTCAGACATGGCCACTCCATAAACATGCCTTATTTCCTTTTCAAAACTTTGCAGACTGTGACAACATTAACACAAAGATCAAAGAACCCTAGGGACATTATTTCACACCATGGGATCATAAAGCTATTGGTGGAGCATGCACTGTAGAAGGAGGTAAAAACTTGGAACGAAATTTTTAGGAAACCAATTGTAATTCTAGAATATGTAGTGGTTTCACTTCTGGAACCAGGGGAAGAAGAGGCTGCAACTCCATCTCCAAGAAACAATGTCACAACTACACAAATTATAGATGCTGAAACTCCCTAACAAAAGAGAGTCATGAGGGTAGCTATGGTAAGGGACTATGGTACTACAAATTCGAAGAAAGAGAGCCACTTTGGATGTCGAGGTCACATGAAACAAACCCTCCACTAAGAGAGTAAGACTAGGGTATGGGAAGAGGTGACCCTATGTTAAAAAGAAAAGAATAAATATGTCCCTGGGTACAACTTTGTGAAAACAAAAAACTACAGATGGGAGTGAACTTGAAGCTAGTAAAACAATGGATACAAATCCCCCTTCTAACCCACAAGAACCAACAGTGAGGAGTAACTTGGAATTTGATGAAGAAATGAACACAAAGGCTCTTGGTGACCCACAATAACCAACAGTGACAAGTAACTTGGAATTTGATGAAGAAATGAATGCCGAGGCTCTTGCTGACCCACAAGAACCAACAAAGAGAACTTTTTATGAAGTGCTTGATGCCATCTTTGAAGTCTATATAGAAGAGTAAAAAATAGAACCAGGGGCACTTACTAATCCACAAGAACTAGTAGGAATCACTTATGGGGAATGACATACCAATATACAAGTGAAAGAGGAACCAAAATGGTCTTCAAGTTCACATGAGAAAGAGTAAATAGAACTAGAGGCTCTTACTGTCCCACGAGAACCATCAAGAAGTACTTATGAGGAAGCGATTTCTATCCCATAAGTACCAAATGCAGTGAAACTAGCACCTGAGATTGCTGGTCTTGAAGAAAAGGTTACTGCTACACCCTGAGTAAGCATTCCACATTCCTTGCCTATAGATGCATCTGTTGTAAAGCATAATATAATTTCGAGGATTAAGAATTGGAAACTACAACTTAATCTCAAAATTCTAAAGGATGAACTCAATGAATAAAGGACATTTGAGAAGTTAAGTTTCCTTTCCCAAGAAACAAGTTCCCTTGTTGCAGAGGAACCATATATTGAGCCAGAAGAAACAACCCAAACCAAATAAACAAGAGAATTGGTTGTCCAAACCAAAAAATATATGTTAATTGATGCAACCACCCAAACCAAGACAGAGCAGAGACCAGTAGAGGACAAAGAAATTAGAACAAGGAAGAGAATGAATGAGAAAGAGGAAGTAGGGGAGATGGACTACAATATAAAAAATCTCCATGAACATCTTTATTTCTCTAATCTCAATTGATTGTTGGTTTCATAGGGACATACAACAATTTTGGGCTGGGGGAGATGACGGGTGCCTAAATTGACATGTTTTCAACACCCATCCAATACCTTTTTCCTTACCGTTTTTCCACTATTCACCATTTCTTGATACCTTCCTCACCCAGTTTGTCTCACTTTTCACCAAGGTATGAATCTTTCCCCATATGATACTTTTATGCCATTATTACTTATTTGTTAAGGAAATTGTTACCTTCTTGCACTAACATTTCTATACAAGAGAAAATATAGTGGCTTCAATTCCCTCAAAGAGCTACAATTCCTACACAAGTGTTGCAACTCCTCTTCCTAAGCATACAATTGTTGCAATTCTGAAGGAAACTCTGACTACTATTGCTGCAACTTTGAGATTTTTCCAACTCAACAATCAATGTTACAAATGTTGATCAGACATCATTCCTCATGTGGGAAAGTGGATAACTAGAAGAGGAAACAATTCGCCTACCAACTATCACCCAACTGATCTGAGTCGAGATATGACCGCTCTTTTCTAAAATTTGGTGACATCGATGTAAATAGATGAAAATACTAACTCCCATGGCTGTCCATTCATATGTTTATTTTATTTAGACATCAGATGTAATGTATAAAATATCAAACTCTATCAAGTCCGAGAGAGGAGATTATTTGGTCTGTAATATTCAATTGTATTGTAAAAATCATACTTTTGGAAATATAATTTCCTTTTCCTCATGTTCAATTGATGGCTTGTTGATAATTTGAGCATATACTAAATTCCTAGACTAGTACCTCATATAAGGAGGTAGGGCCCCCTCCTTAGCTCAATATTATTTGTATCTTTTACAATTTGTTTGTATCTTTTACGATTTGTAGAGGTAGTTATAATTAGATTTCCATTTTCTTATTTATTTTCATCAATTCCTTCATCAACATCTAGTAACTTCCGATTATCTTTGCTTTTGAATGTTGACATTGCAGGTTAGTAATCTTTGGTTGATGAGAAATAATTGTAATTTCTCTTCCTTATTTATTTCCAACAATTTCTCTATAAAAACATCGTGCTGCAAATTTGTTGTTTCCTCATTGTTGCAATTTATTTCAGGACCACACTTATCAATTAATTGAAGTACAACTGTAACATATTTTATTTACCTTCATTTATCTCCAACAATTCCTATTTAAACTTCATTCTCGTTGTGATTTTATTTTTTGTAACATGCACTATTGTAATTTGGGTTGTTGTAACCCAAGCCGCTACAAATCTAGTTGTTGCAACTCCGACTACTATAGATCTCATTGTTGCAACTTGGGCTATTGCAAATCCCATTGCTACAACTATGGCTACTACAACTCTGCGTCTAGTTTTCTAGTTGAAAATGGTGTAAGTTTGCAATTTAAGGTAGTTTATCTCTTTTCATTTACAAGCACAATGTGGTGGAATCTCTGAGGATTGAGTACATGAGCCATAACAAAACCGTCACAATAATCAAAGACATTCTAAATACTTGAACAAGTCACCTTTATTCTTTCTGTAAATTTAATTTACTTTCCATAAGTGTGATTTACTTTCCGCAAGATTGATTTACTTTCTGCAAGTGTGATTTACTTTCTGCAAGTTTGATTTACTTTTCATAAGTGTGATTTACTTTTTGCAAGTGTGATTTTCTTTCCACAAGTGTGATTTTCTTTTTGCAAGTGTGATTTACATTTCTACAAGTGTGGCACTCCCTTTTTTTTTTAAGTACAAGAAGCAATATAGGTTGGTGACTTGATTAAGCATTTTGATATCTTGTTCTTTGGAATTTCATCGAAAGTATTACAACTCATTGACAATTACAACATTATGCTTGCATATACAATGCATGACAGATCGTAAGTAAGATACGACCTCGAATTGATAATTAAATGCACAACTCTTTAGTTGATTACTAAATTAATTAGGAAGTAATTGAAAAGTTCGTCAGATGGAATTTCAAATGTTGAGCATAAGGTCACCTATCAATGATGTAAATAGGTGCAGGATGCAACTCTAGGTAAAACTCTCAGATCAATTTTTCGAAGTCAATAAGGGATTAACCCACCGATAGGAAGTCAATGGGGATCCTCAATACTAGAACAAGTATAGGAAAATGATGCTTTTGATTCTGAGATATAATTGACACGCGGGAAGGTCGACCTGCAAAACCAAGAATTTTGCAGCATGGCCGACACAGGATAAAACTTCCTCTAAACAAGAACATGACACAATAATATAAAAATTGACATAAGTCGGTGATGTAGGAGGAATCGATAGAATCTGCATAGTGATTGGAAAAATAACCAATTGGAGGAGTAACAACTATGTGTATTTGGTTTAGTTTCCTAAAGTCATACTAACCCAAATTGTTGAGACTAGAATCAAAATTTTGTGCTTTGTTCAAAGGTGACTCGATTGTTTCCAATAATGATAAAGAAGACTCACTCCCACACTATTTTTTTGTTGTTTTATTTTTTTTTTCTTTTTAATATTGGAAAGCATGAAGAATAATAAAATAATGCTAGAATACATGGAGGAAACGAGTGTTGCGGGAAAGAAAACTAGTTCCAAGGGAAAGGAATATACCTATTATCAATGCAATGAAGCATGTGTAATATATGGACACTCAGGGGAATGTTTCCTCCCAGGGTACATGTGTCAAATTGCAAAGGGAAAATTTGCAAGGCTTGCAACTGATGAGAATGCATAAGAAAATGGTTAAGAAACAACAAGATGAAGCCGACATTAGGCTCAAAAGCATAAGCAGTAAAATACAATGCAATATTACAACTTAACACATAAGTATGGGAGCCCCATAGGTAAATATCCATAATACGATTGAGAAGACTATGAGGTTTCAATGTAATGTAATGGTGGGACTAACAAGAATATCAAGGCTAATAAGAATTCCACCATGGGCACCAAAAGGAAAAGCATGTACTAGCTAGTATGCCCATGACAATAGGCTATACCATGAACTGAATGACACTTCAAATCAACTGGAAAGTCTTGTGTCACCAATAAGTGGGGTTGACCCTAAGGCAAGTGTCTAATTAGTCACTGATGATGAAAAATGCAAAGTGGAAATGATACTACCCTATATGCTAGTGACAGGAACATTACCTATAAGAGTAAGAAAAATGGACCTAGCGAATATAAAAATATGATTTTAATCATCCTCCCTGCAAAATCTCAAATCAAACAGTCATGTTGCACTAGAAATATGGTTCATTAAGCATTATATGAAAATAAAAATAGTGAAAACTATATAAAAGTGGGTATAAAAAATCTATATAATATGGAAAATTTCCCAAAATTTTTTATTTTAAGGTTTTTACCAAATTTATAAAAAGAGTGGGAAAACCTTCCAAAATTGTGGTGAACACAACTGGAGCTACAATGGACAAAATTCCTCACAGTCTAAACCAAGTAAACAAACACTTCCCTCCAATTTCATGTCATTTTTTTTAGTTTTTTGCAATTTAATGTTTGCATTTTTTAATTTTTAAAGTGGACGGGATCATATGTGCCTTGGCTTAGCATACACACACAATCTTAATGGTGGGCACATATGTACATGCCTTCCTATATATTTTGAAAAAAGTTGAAAATTTTAACTAAAACTTTTCTGTATTGTCTTGCAGAGCTTAAAAATGGTTATTGAATGGTGAGAGTGAGAACTCATGGAAAACCTGGAGGTATTAGAAGAACTCTGGGTGTGTGGGTTGAGAAACTTTTATGAGTGCCCAAACATGCATGCACAAAAAATATTTCTACAAATGTTGATTGGTCATTGGAACCTGGAGGCAGATGCATTTATGTTGTATGGTCAATCATTGACCATAGATGTGTATGGAATCTATTTCATCACAATTCTTTCTAGAATGGGTGATGTGGTCAACCTCAGGACCTGAGGGGGCATTGGGATGACCATAGAGGACTACATAACCTCTTATTGCACCCCTAGGACATAATGAGTCGGGAGTCAAGTCTCGATTCATCGCATAAAGGACCTTAATATGAAGTTCATTATTCATACCATTAGCAGGATTGCAGGATCCACCTCTGACGCAGACTGCATACCCCGCAGGGTCTCTGTGCCCGACCTCCCGGTCAAAAGGATCGTTCAAACACCAAGTGAGCCGAAGTGGCTCATCTGGATTCCCTGCTGGAATCTCTATCAAAAACCGATCCACAGGTCCTTCTTTCCCTGTCATGGCCTTTGCACGCGCCTATGGCTTTTCCCCGATTCTTAATTTCGGGTTTCAGGGTTTTGTGATCTCCGACGTCAAGAGTCCCCTGTCCTCTTGAACCCCCGATCTCCGATGAGTCAATTCACTGATACACACCTTTACATGTTAGCCCTCCTGGCTAAACTTCTATCCCACGTGACCACTATTCCCGTGACCACAGTCTTATCTCTTGTCGGGGTTTCAGGCTTTCCAATGCTGAAATACATGGACACTCTTGTCATCAGGATTCCCGATTCTCCGAATCCCGATTTCCCGACGTGAATCTCCTATCGGGACCTTTCTCGAAGGCTTTGATCGCTGCCACGCGTCCCCTCAAGATGGACGGTCCTAATCGCCTCTCGCCATTTCGTGACTTCTGATGCTCCGGAAGTCTTGTCCTCATGATTCACGAAACACCGAACCCCGATGCACCGATTTAACTTTTCTATCGGGACTTTAGCTACCAATTTCTCGACTTCTGGACCTCAAGAACTCTGATATCCCGAGTGCTAATTCTCCGCTATGCTGACAGCTGGCCCCACAAATGGCACTTCCCTCCTTTCGGGGTTTCAGTCTTCAAAGTTCCGAAATGTATGGACTTCTTGTCCACGGAATCCCTGATATGCCGATGGAATCTCCTGATCTCGCCATGTATCCCCCAATATATGGACGGCTCAGGCTTGTATCGGGGTTTTCACTATGAACTTACCTGATCTCCTGTCCATGGGATTTCCGATATCCCGATTGCCAATATCCCGATTAGCTGCTCTCGTCGGGACTTTCACCTCGGCTTTCCACAAAGGATTATCCTTCATGCCATTCTTGACAGATCTAATGGGTGTTGGGTCCTCCACTCAAGATATGATGGACCAGATCCATCGTTCTTGTGCTCTCCTCCTGCTCTCTCCTAGTCCAGACTCTATCGGCTGATTCGACGGTCGATATTGCTCCTCCCTAGCTTTGGTGAATTCCTTCTCACACTTGGAAGGATTTCCAAGTTTCTCAAAGGCCTCAAACTTTGTTATGTCTCCTCTGCGAGCTCCACAATATGAGTCCTCGCCTACGCTCTTCAACGACGCTATTCCTCCTGAGCTTGTTCCTTTCGAATCCTTGAAGGATTCTTCAACTCATGCGCCTCTGCAAGGTACTCACATGCACATAGTGTTGTCCCTCCTGAGCTTCTCAAACGCTCAGACCCCTAAGGGATTTTATCCTTCTTTCTTCTCCCACAAATGGAGAAATTGGATGCCCTCCTGGCTATCCTTCTACTCAAGAAACCTCTTGCTGAGTTTGCAGGGTGTTCAACAACCCCATGAAGATCCCTCAGTGGATTCTTCCTTCAAATTCCAGAACTCAAAGAGTTCTCTTCTCTTCTGTGCATGTCTTCACACTGTCTCAATGCCCATCTGGTAGAGTATCTTTTCACAGAACATCCAACAGTTCTGTCCTCTGTGCACTCCTTGCACCTACTCAATGCCCACTTGGTAGAGCTCTTCAGAATCCTTAGTGATTCTGGTTCTTCCTTAAGAACTCATAGCAGAGTTCTCCTCAATGCATCACTGTGCATCTTCTTAATGCCCACTTGGAAGAGCTTTATAGAACTCACAACAGAGTTTTTGTCTGCAACTGTGTTTCTCATACATAGCCTTACCTCCTGAGGTGTTTAGCGACCTCATTGGTCTTTCTCCTGAGTTGATGATTTCAACTTTTGTGCCCACTTGGCACGTCTCTATCTGACTCCGCAGAGTTCAGAAATGCATCCTCTTTGCACGACTATTAGAACCCACAACGTTCTGTCACACCCTCCTGGTATGAAGCCTCAAAGACTTCTCAAGCCTGAAATCAAGAACTCCTGCAAATGCCTAACATACATCTACAACATAATAGAACACTCACAGACATTCATTCAACACATAATTCATGCAGGAAAAACTGCTTTTGTTTATATTAAAATGGAAAATTCCTTTATTTACAAGGTGTTCCTGAGCACGGCCTGTAACAAGGTCTCGGCTCCTTCTTCTGCTCTCTACTCGCAGATTCTCTTCTATCCTCTCCCGCTTCACTCTCTCCACTCCACTCCACTCTACTCTACTAAAGAGATACAATAGATCTTTTACATGAGGGGGCTCTTCGAGCTCTTCCCTCCAATCTACCTACCCTATTGAATTACATTGAATGGGCTGTCTAGTTCACTATCTGGATCTAGATCTTAGCCTTACAAACATTAAAGTCCTACTTATCTACAGCGTGCACAAAGGCATGGCTTCACAACTCAACAGGTTAAACATTTAATTACATTCAATTCAAATCAAAATGAGGACAACACCTCTCTTCAACTTTGAATGCGTGCACTCGACGTGGCTTGCTAGCTGGCTGGCTGACATGGAGAGATGCTCCTGCATCATACTCCTCAGCTGCAAAATTCATGAGCTCCTGCTCATGAGCTTCCCATCTTTGATGTTGAAATCCTCCTGGATCCCAAATCATCCTCTGGAGTTGTTCACCCGCTCCATCTTGCTGCTGCTGTTGTTGCTGCTATGTTGCTTCTTCCTTTCTACTCAGCTGCTCCTCGCTGGCAGTCCTTGCTAACCTTAACATCATCTCTCTGATCTCCTTGATCGCTGCATCCAGCTACTCCAGTGGATGGTCCTATTTTTGCAGTCTCCCCAGATGCAAAAATTTTCGGCTCATGGGAAGATCACTGTGATCTCCCATGCCTTCTTCATCAGCTTCCAACTTCACCTATTGGATGTGCATGCTCTGCACTTTCACCCTTCTCTCCAAGGCTTCAAATTGTTCATACAGATTATCTAAACTAACACTGTCTATTTCTTCTTCTTCTTTTTCTGCAAACTCCCATGTTGCAGTCTTTTCAGTCTCCTGGCTGAAAAGATTGATCCATTCCTCGGAATGCTCATCATCCCCTTCTTCTTCTTATGTTGTCAGCTTCATTGCTACATCTTCCTCAGCTTCCTATATGAATGCATTGAGACACTCCTCAGAATGCTCATTTTCCTCTCCTGCTTGGGCAACTTTAGATATCTTCTCCAATCCCTCTTCCCTGACAGTCGCAGTTGACTATTCTTCTACTATTGTTGTATCTGCAACCCATATTTCTACCTCCTCCTGGGCTAGTGGTAGGAATATCTCGATTCACCCAATCATTATAAGGCTCCTCAGATCCTCCTCTTCTGTTAGCTGCATTTGCTAGTCTAAATCCATCCCTGAGCTCACCTGCTCTGTCAACTCTTCTAGCTAATTCCAACTCATCTGCTCATCCCTGCCCACCTGGCAATATGGGATCTATTCACTGCCCTCCTGGCAGATTATGAGATCAACTGATCCCATATTCATTAGCACTCCTTGCTGAATTGAACTCACCCCCAAGTCCATGAGACCTCCAGATAGTCTTGAATGCTCATCTCTGCCCACCTGGCAATCTGTGATGCTTCCACTGCCCTCCTGGCAGTCTTCGAGATCCTGCAGCGACCTCATTTCATTGCCCAGTTGGCAATGTGAAATTCTCTGGCTGTCCTCATGACAGTCTATGAGATCCCATAGTGATCTCAACTCATTTCCCACCTGGCAATTGGGAATTTCCTTTCTGCCCTCCTGGCAGTTCTTGAGATCTCCAGCTGATCCCATTTCATTCTCTTCACCGAGAATTTTTCCAGTCTCTGGTTCACATATCTGAACCATCTCCTTAGGTCCTTCGAGGTTTTAAACATGCCTCAACCATCCCTTCAACAACCTACGCTGTATTCTAGCCATCAACTCCTTGACTGGCCATTTTACCTTCGACTTCTTCATGGGCCATTCATATACCCATCTCTGCTCGACTTTTTGTTGCATCCGCAATGCAAGATTTTCTATTTATTTCTTTATATCAACGAGCTCTTCATCTATATCTTTTTGGCTCCATAGCTCTGATTTTTTCCTCCCAGCATACTTATGGCCTTCAGTAGCCATGTCGCTGTCTCTGTTTGCCCTCCTGGAAAACCTGCTGCTGTCACTCTACATCTCAAGTGTTTCCAGCTTTATCCTACAGTCTTGCTGACTATCTTCTCGATTGTTGCCTACCTGCAAACAATCACCACAGAGTCTCCAACGCTCTGTCTTCCTTTACCTTCTCGCTTCACCTGAAATATACAGATGAAATCAAACTCTGATACCAAAACTGACGCAGACCGCATACCCCGCAGGGTCTCTGCGCCCGACCTCCCGGTCAAAAGGATCGTTCAACCACCAAGTGAGCTGAAGAAGCTCATCTAGATTCCCTGCTGGAATCTCTATCAAAAATTGATCCACAGGTCCTTCTTTCCCTGTCACGACCTCTGCACACGCCTATGGCTTTTCCCCGATTCTTAATTTCGGGTTTCAGGGTTTTGTGATCCCCGACGTCAAGAGTCCCTTGTCCTCTTGAACCCCCAATCTCTGATGATTCAATTCGCCGATACGTGCCTTTACGTGTTAGCCCTCCTGGATAAACTCCTGGCCCAAGTGACCACTATCCCCATGACCGCAGTCTTATCTCTCGTCGGGGTTTTGGGCTTTCCAATGCCGAAATACATGGACACTCTTGTCATTAGGATTCCCGATTCTTTGAATCCCAATTTCCCGATGTGACTCTCCTATCGGGACCTTTTCTGAAGGCTTCGATCGCTGCCACGCGTCCCGTCAAGATGGATGGTCTTGATCACCTGTCGTGATTTTGCGACTTTTGATGCTCCGAAAGTCTTGTGCTCAGGATTCGCGAAACACCGAACCCCGATGTGCCGATTTAACTTTTCTATCGGGAATTTCGCTACCAATTGCTCGACTTCTCGACCTTGAGAACTCTGATATCCTGAGTGTCGATTCTCTGCTATGCTGACAGCTGGCCCCACAAATGGCACTTCCCTCCTTTCGGGGTTTCGGACTTCGAAGTTTCGAAATGTATGGACTTCTTGTCCACGGAATCCCTGATATGCCGATGGACTCTCTTGATCTCGCCACGTGTCCCTCAATAGATGGACGGCTCAAGCTTGTATCGGGGTTTTCACTATGAACTTACCCGATCTCCTGTCCAAGGGATTTTCGATATCCCGATTGCCGATATCCCGATTAGCTGCTCTCGTCGGGACTTTCACCTCGGCTTTCCATGAAGGCTTATCCTTCATTCCATTCTCGACAGATCTAACGGCTGTTGGGTCCTCCACTCAAGATCTGATGGACTAGATCCTTCATTCTTGTGCACTCCTCCTGCTCTCTCCTGGACGTGGGAAATCTGACGGTCCAGACTCTATCGGCTGATTCAAAGACCGATATTTCTCCTCCTGAGCTTTGGTTCTTTCCTTCTCATACTTGGAAGGATTTCCAAGTTTCTCAAAGGCCTCAACCTTTGTTATGTCTCCTCTATGAGCTCCACAATCTGAGTCCTCGCCTACGCTCTTCAACGATGCTATTCCTCCTGAGCTTGTTCCTTTCGAATCCTTGAAGGATTCTTCAATTCATGCGCCTCTGCAAGGTATTCACATGCACACAATGATGTCCCTCCTGAGCTTCTCAAACGCTCAGACCCCTAAGGGATTTTATCCTTCTTTCTTCTCCCACAGATGGAGAAATTGGATGCCCTCCTTGCTATCCTTCTACTCAAGCAACCTCTTGCTAAGTCTGCAGGGTGTTCAACAACCCCGTGAAGATCCCTCAGTGGATTCTTCCTTCAAATTCCAGAACTCAAAGAGTTCTCTTCTCTTCTGTGCCTATCCGCACACTGTCTCAATGCCCACCTGGCAGAGTATCTTTTCACAGAACATCCAATAGTTCTGTCCACTGTGCACTCCTTGCACCTACTCAATGCCCACTTGGCAGAGCTCTTCAGAATCTTTAGTGATTCTGGTTCTTCCTTAAGAACTCACAGCAGAGTTCTACTCAATGCATCATTGTGCATCTGCTCAATGCCCACTTGGTAGAGCTCTATAGAACTCACAACGGAGTTTTTGTCTGCAACTGTGTCTCTCATACACAACCTTACCTCCTGAGGTGTTCAGAAACCTCTCGGGTCTTTCTTCTGAGTTGATGATTTCAACTTCTGTGCCCACCTGAAACATCTCTGTTTGACTCCGCAGAGTTCAGAAATGCATCCTCTATGCACGGCTATCAGAACTCGTAGCGTTCTGTCACACCCTCCTGGTATGAAGCCTCAAAGACTTCTCAAGCCTGAAATCAAGAACTCCTGCAAATGCCTAACATACATCTACAACATAATAGAACACTCACAGACATTCATTCAACACAGAATTCATGCAGGAAAAACTGCTTCTGTTTATATTAAAATGGAAAATGCCTGTATTTACAAGGTGTTCCTAAGCACGACATGTAACAAGGTCTCGGCTCCTTCTTCTGCTCTCTACTCACAGATTCTCTTCTATCCTCTCCTGCTTCACTCTCTCCACTCCACTTCACTCTACTCTACTAAAGAGATACAATAGATCTTTTACATGACGGGGCTCTTTGAGCTCTTCCCTCCAATCTACCTACCCTATTCAATTACATTGAATGGGCTGTCTAGTCCACTATCCAGATCTAGATCTTGGCCTTACAAACATTAAAGGCCTACTTATCTACAACCTGCACAAAGGCACGACTTCACAGCTCAACAACTTAAACATTTAATTACATTCAATTCAAATCAAAATGAGGACAATGCCTCTCTTCATCTTTGAATGCGTGTGCTCGACGTGGCTTGCTAGCTGGCTGGATGACGTGGAGAGATGATCCTGCATCAACCTCACTGCACCATACATCACGGTGATAGATTTTTTATGCGGTAGAGTGCTTGCGCCCAGTGATATATGAATCGATAAAATATTTACTACAGAGCAAGAAGACTCAACTTACTGAATGAAAAAATGGGAATATGAAAAAATTCAGATATGGTATCATCTTGTGATCCTTATTTTTCAAGAGAGTACCTGCCATTATCCCATGAGTCTTTATGCCACTCCATAGACTCACATAACCATGTTTACTATGATGGTCCAGAATGATTCAATCCTTAGGAGCTGGACGACTACTCTATGCACATGATGATGCATTTTTCCACTACTGGGAGCATCAGATCATTGCTATTGAAGACTAACCCTGTGAGAGGATACATTTTTCCCATGATCCATGTATGTTTTTCCCTCTTAGTGGCACGCTAGGTGAGATTGGTAATAAAATATTTAATTTTTCATGTTCTTTAATTTTACTTGTTTTAATTATTTTAATAAGTAAAACAATTTTTTTGGGGGGATGAATTAAAACTAGCCAAACTTTATGCATGTGTAGATATCAGACCAAGACGACTAGAGGGATACCCACATCACTGTGTTAGCAATATTTCTTGCAAAGGGGTTAAATTGCAAAAGAATGGGTCAAAACCCACTTATCCTAAGTTTTGAGCGCAAGCGCATCTGCATTAAACATGGGTCACTTTTGGATGGCTGGATTTTGCGCGCCTAGATCGACGACGCACAGCAAATTCTAGACCCCCCTTGCCTTTCGGTCTTTAAGCGAGGGGGGGGGTCCGGAATCGCGGGCGCAACTCTCCAACGGTTCATATTGGCGCGCCCGGATCAACGACGATGAAGACCATTCCGGACCCCCCCTTCCTTTCTACCTTTAAGTAGAGGGGGGGGGGTCCGAAATCGACAGAGCAGCTTTCGACGGCCAAGATTTCGGCGCCCGGATCAACGGTGCTTGAACAACCTCGTCCTCCTCAGCCACTCTGGGTTTAGCTGGCGTGGACCATATTTTCGTCATGACATCTCCCTGTCCGCCTTTCCCTTGCCGCCATGTGTCACCGTTCACCTCTCTCTCAGGCCTCCATATGGCCTTTCCCTCGTCACATCACCCATTTACCACCCGCCACGTATCCCTTTCCCTCCATGTCATTCTCTCACTACGTTAAGACTGCCATGTTTATCCTCCCGTCGCCCCTTATCGCCTCTCATCATTCTTGCTTCGTCCTTTCGGTTGTGACCCCGTCATTCCGTAGCCTTACCCCACTTCCCGTGTTGGCCTCCATACCCGTCCCTCAAGATATTCAGTTATCCCAGGTGGCAACGTGAGGGGTCTTCCATATCCTGAAGTGCTGAGTTGGCCGGGCCATTCTCAATCCCAAGAAGCAGTTATTGAAGCGGTTGGTGGTGGTTAGACATCGTCTCCGCCATAATGGGAACGTCCTGCAATAAATTAAAGGCACGTCGATTCACCGATAAAAATGTCAGAAGAACGATCGTGTCTGCCATAAGTTGCACGGTTATTCAAAGATTGCGGTTGCAGAGTGGCAGAAGCCATGCAGACGTAAAGACTTCAATGCAGTATCTTGGTTCTGTTGTTGTTGTTATTTTGAGTATATGTAGGCATTTTTTCCATTTTTGTATCTATCGATGGTAGAGCTAAGCTCCCGACTGTAAAGTTTCAGTGAACATTATGGTTTCCTGGTTATGCCTCTGTGTTTGAGACTTCTTGGTTTATAACAAACAGTCCTCCTTTTTCCATCTTTGTTTCATCTTATGCTAGAGAGTCCACAGTCAAAAGATTCGCGTGGATTTAACAATCTTGTTATGATAAAGGATTTGTTGTGACATTGTTGTGCCCTCTGGCGTTATGTGTTTGAATATAAGAAGATCTTGTGTTTGAATGCTTTCTTCTTCACTCAGTTATGAACCTGACGTTTATGACAGACCCTTACACTCTTCTCATGAAGTCTTCCCCCTACTCACCCTTTATTGCAACTCACTGTTTGAAATTTATCAAGACCTCACTCGTTCATGCATGTCTGGCCTGGTTTCTGAGTTGAGACTACTATTTTGAGTTCACCTCCATTCGATCAACCCCCTTTTCAAACAAATCATGACATTAAACTGATGGGTGTCGGGCTCTTCTCCTGCTAGCAGTCCAGGAGTGACTTCCGGCTCCAACATTTCTGGTGCCGCTGCCGGGGACGAAGTTGAATATTTTCCCTAGGATTGAACGACAAAGATCAACTGATTCTGAAGGTGCATCAGATATCAAAATTTGAAGATTGCTACTGTGCACCTGGCGACTCCACTGTGATGACTCCGCTGGGAAGAACCTGCTCTATCAACTGTGGCTTCGAGAGGAAGACACACGAGGTCTAATCCACACTTGCCTTTAGCTACACCAGAAGCTGACGCGGAAGCAGTCCGCAGAAAGGGAAAGAGAGCTACAAAAGAAGTTTCCGTCGCTGAAACAGGTAATACGCCCTCCCCTTCTGTGAGAACTCCATTTTCAGATTCTCAGTTTCCTTGTCGTCCTTCCTCTGAAGTTTCCCGTTTTCTAAACTTTGGGAGTGTTCCTGCTGAGTTTTCTCCTCCTGGTCTGGTATCAGAAAGAGAGATTCTTGTCACTCCCCCTTCCTTGGAGGTCTTGCCTCATCACAGACCTCAGCCTTCTGAAGGTTTCACCACCCCTCCTTTTGTTGTTACTGCTGCACAGAAAGAAGCTTCTGCGGACTCAGGTCCCTTGGCTTCCTCTCTGTTTTCTCCGTTGTCTCCTCCAAGAACCTCTGTTCCAACATCTCCCGTTCATACTCCATCTCCTCCGAGTTCTCCTCTACCTAATATCCCTATGGCTGGTGCTAATCCCCCTCCAAATAGAATGGATGCTATAGTTGCTGCCAGATATGCTCCTCTGGTTCTACCTCATCCTCTGAACCCCCTCCCTGCTGGAGACTATTTGAAGTACATGCCCAAGTTTAGTGGGGAGGGAGACATAACTGCTAAAGAACACATAGCTTCCTTTTATAGCTATGCAGACAACTTGAATATCAAGAGTGAATATGTCTGGATGAGGGTCTTTGTCCAGAGCCTAGATGGAGAAGTGAGGAAGTGGTTCCGAGGCCTGGCCCCTGGGTCTATTGCTGGCATTGAAGCCTTGGATAACGTTTTCCTGAGGCAGTGGGGAGACAGAAAAGATTATATGTATTACATGACAGAGTTTGGGTCTCTGAGGAAGATGGAAGGATAGTCTGTTTCAAACTTCTCCAAAAGGTTTAATAAGATGTACAACAAGATTCCTGCAGAGATTAAACCCTCAGAAGCCTCTGCTCAAATTTCCTATGCTAGTGCATTTGACCCTGATTTCTGTCTCGTGTTAAGAGAAAGAAGAGCCACCTCTTTAGCTCAGATGCAAGATGCAGCTATAGAAGTGGAATCCAATATATTGGTAGCTGACAGACTGAGGAACCAGGCTGACACAGACAGAAGAAAGGAAAAGTCGGAAGCCTCAACTTCCGGCCCATCGTTGCCCCACTCTCAAGTAAATGAGCTGACCCGAGCTATGAACCTCCTTAAAGAAGAGGTGGAGAGATTGAAGGTGGAGAGAAAGCAAATGTACAAGGGCCCTCATAACACCGAGAATAAAGGAGGTTTCAGAAGACCAAATAATTTCGCTCCTCCAACTATGCACAGAGAAAAAGAAAGAGACAAAGACGACCAAAGAGTTCAGACTCCCTTCCAGAACAATTTTGTGGCTGATGAAGAACAAGAGGAAGCAGACGAGCCTGAGCCAAAAATTCACAGTGTAGAGGTCACTCCCCCTTTCCCCCATCTTACCCAATCGGCATATGAAGAGTCTCTCATGGATAGTCAGCTGAATGAATTGAGTAAAGGAGACAAAGCTGGTGGTGGTCGAGGCAGGTACAACTTGAGGTCTGACAAAAGGGTAGCAACACCTGATGTTCCTGAGTCATCCACTAGAGCAGAGAGGCATGCTAATGAGATAGAAGATGCTTACAAAGGTAAGAAGGCCCAACCCCTCTCTCCCATTGTCCAAAGTCATGTTCCTGAAATTAAAGAAATTCCAAAGCCTATGTCTTCTTTCAATTCCGAACATGAAATTCAAAAGATCAGAATTCCTGTGCCACTCACTGAGTTGATTAAACATGGGGAATTCAAAAAACGCTTCTCTGAGCTATTAAAGTCTGAAGCCTCATACCCTCTCACAGACTCCATAAACGTCCAAGATGAAAGGCCTGCAGTTGTCCTAGGTCCCATGGTAGAAGACAGAGATGATTCATCCCCTCCCTTCTACACATCCCTGAACGTACATGACAAAGTGCTACATAATTTCCTTATGGATTCAGGGGCCTCCCACAACCTCATGCCTAAAGCCGTCATGGAAGAATTAGGTCTGGAAGTCACCCGAGCCTATCATGACCTCTATTCTTTTGACTCCAGGAGGGTGCAGTGTTTGGGAGTCATCAAGGACCTAGTAGTTTCCCTGTTTCAGCTACCCATGAAGAGCATGGTCATGGATATTGTGGTAGCTGATGTTCCCCCTAAGTTTGGCATGYTGTTGTCAAGATCCTGGATCAAGAGACTGRGGGGAACCTTGCAGATGGAMCTCACATATGCCACCATTCCAGTMTTTGGGGGGGAACATAGGAGATTATACAGAGAAGCCCAGCTAGCCTACATTGTCAGTGACGAAGCCAACCCTACCAATCATCCCATCTATGCTTTGGACACTGATTTAGGCTCCAGCTTACTACAGCTCACCAACACCCCTGAGGCCCCTTTACAGATCAAAAAGCAGCCCATTCTTAGTCAGGAGACCTCCCCTCCAACCACCTCTGTTTGGAAGATGTTCTTTGATGGGGCTTCCTCCAGTATGGGTGCAGGTGCTGGAGTAATATTCATATCACCCTGTCAACAGACCATATCTCTGTCATACAAGTTAGAATTCGAAGTCACCAACAATGTGGCAGAATATGAAGCTCTGGTTCTGGGATTAAGAGCTGCCAAAGAAATGGAAATCAAGGAGATGGCTGTGTTTGGAGATGCATAACTGATTGTCCAGCAAGTCAAAAATTTTTATCAGACTAAGCATCCTCGACTCAGGAGTTACAAGAATGAGGTATGGGACCTGGTTGATAATTCCTTCCTGGCTTTTAATATTTCCTACATTCCAAGGGAGGAAAATACCTCAGCCGATTTTCTAGCTTTCACAGCTAGTGTGCTCGAAATTCCCACACAGCCCATTGCCAGGTCTGATGTTGAAATAAAATACAGACCTTCTATACCAGACAACGTCAACTACTGGAAGGTGTTTGAGGATGATCAGGAGATTGAAAAATTCCTCCAGTCCATTGATGACTTTTCCACCATGCACATAGATGAGAATCCTGAAGTGGAAGATGACCATCACCCTGGGGAATTTGTGAATAAAATAGCTGATCACTGGATCATTCAGCTACCCAGCAACCACATACCGAGAGGACTAATCCCATTAGAAAGGTTTTTTGATGGGAACGATGTGGCAGTAAAAGGTAAATTTTCAGGTGATGATGATGACACAGCTGAATGCAACATAGGCACACCTGAGGAGCCAAAATTGGTCAAGCTGTCAAAGAGTTTGACTGGGGAGAAGAGGGTCGAGTATACTAAGTTGTTGAGGCAGTTTGCTGATGTGTTTGCATGGACCTACGAAGACCTCAAAACGTATGATACATCAGTCATCGAGCACAAGATCCCGCTAAAAGAGGATGCTAAGCCATTTAAGCAGAAGCTGAGACAGATAAACCCCATGCTGCTACCTGTCATGGAGAAGGAAGTGAAGAAGCTGCTGGATGCGCAGATCATTGTCCCCTTGAGATACTCTGAATGGGTGGCCAATTTGGTTCCGGTGAGAAAGAAAAGTGGAGAAATCAGACTCTGTGTCGATTTCAGGAACCTGAACAGAAGCTCCAGGAAGGACAATTATCCCCTGCCTAACATGGAACACATTCTTCAGAGGGTAACTGGTGCATCAAGGATATCCATGATTGATGGTTTCTCTGGATACAATCAGATATCAGTCATGCCTGAGGACGGAGAGAAAACAACATTCACCACTCCTTGGGGCACATTCATGTATGCCAAAATGCCCTTTGGGTTGATGAATGTAGGAGCAACGTTCCAACGAGCCATGGACATAGCCTTCGTTGGGGAGAAGGACCAGTTTGTGGTGATATATTTGGATGACATCACAGTCTTCTCCAAGACTGACAGAGAGCATTGCTGCCACTTGAAGAGGGTTTTCCTAAAGTGTCGAAGGTATGGC
>ML788995.1:71083-106627 GCA_009831015.1 Picea engelmannii
TTCCCCACTCAGCTTGCCTTACCTGTAGCCAATCTCCTCCAGGACTATGAGGGAGAGCCCAACCATGTGCTCAGAAGAATTCATCAGATGGTGGAGGTGCAGCAGATCAGAGAACAGGTCCTGGACAGAGCTTACAATCATCAGCAAAAGATCAAGCGGGCCTTTGACAGGAAGAGAAAAAAGAAGGAATTTGAACAGGGAGATCTGGTACTCAAGTGGGATGCACCCAGGCAGGAAAAGGGAAAACACAGTAAATTTGATGCCCTCTCGTTTGGGCCTTTCAAGATCCTCGAAGTGTTTTCAAACAACACTTACAGGTTGCAGGATCTGGAAGGCAATGAAGTTTTTAGCAGCCCAGTCAATGGGCATTTCTTAAAAAAATGTTTTCTATGAGCCGCAGTCGGCTCTTTTTGTTTTGTTTTGTAAATATTGTTTCTGTTTTTGTTTTTCGGACTAATAAATGACTCCATAGCCCAACAACAAAGGCACTAAGTCTGCAAAAGAGTTCTTAGAGCATCACAGGGACGACTATATCCCCCATGGAGCCAAATGTTAGCGATATTTCTTGCAAAGGGGTTAAATTGCAAAAGAATGGGTCAAAACCCACTTATCCTAAGTTTTGAGCGCAAGCGCATCTGCATTAAACATGGGTCACTTTTGGATGGCTGGATTTTGCACGCCTAGATCGACGACGCACAGCAAATTCTGGACCCCCCTTGCCTTTCGGCCTTTAAGCGGGGGGGGGGGTCTGGAATCGCGGGTGCAACTCTCCAACGGTTCAGATTAGCGCGCTCGGATCAACGACGATGAAGACCATTCCGGACCCCCCTGCCTTTCTACCTTTAAGCGGAGGGGGGGGGTCCGGAATCGACAGAGCAGCTTTCGACAACCAAGATTTCGGTGCCCGGATCAACGGTGCTTGAACAACCTCGTCCTCCTCCGCCACTCTGGGTTTAGCTGGCGTGGGCCATATTTTCGTCATGACATCTCCCTGTCTGCCTTTCCCTTGCCGCCATGTGTCACCGTTCACCTCTCTCTCATGCCTCCATATGGCCTTTCCCTTGTCACATCACCCATTTACCACCCGCCACGTATCCCTTTCCCTCCATGTCATTCTCTCACTACGTTAAGACTGCCACATTTATCCTCCCGTCGCCCCTTATCGCCTCTCATCATTCTTGCTTCGTCCTTGCAGTTGTGACCCCGTCATTCCGTAGCCTTACCCCACTTCCCGTGTTGGCCTCCATACCCGTCCCTCAAGCTATTCAGTTATCCCAGGTGGCAACGTGAGGGGTCTTCCATATCCCGAAGTGCTGAGTTGGTCGGGCCATTCTCAATCCCAAGAAGCAGTTATTGAAGCGGTTGGTGGTGGTTAGACATCGTCTCCGCCATAATGGGAACGTCCTGCAATAAATTAAAGGCATCTCGATTCGCCGATAAAACTGTCAGAAGAACGATCGCGTCTGCCATAAGTTGCACGGTTATTTAAAGATTGCGGCTGCAGAGTGTCAGAAGCCATGCAGACGCAAAGACTTCAATGCAGTATCTTCGTTCTGCTGTTGTTTTTATTTTGAGTATATGTAGGCATTTTTTCCATTTTTGTATCTATCGATGGTAGAGCTAAGCTCCCGACTGTAAAGTTTCAGTGAACATTCTGGTTTCCTGGTTATGCCTCTGTGTTTGAGACTTCTTGGTTTATAACAAATAGTCCTCCTTTTTCCATCTTTGTTTCATCTTATGCTAGAGAGTCCACAGTCAAAAGATTCGCGTGGATTTAACAATCTTGTTATGACAAAGGATTTGTTGTGACATTGTTGTGCCCTCTGGCGTTATGTGTTTGAATATAAGAAGATCTTGTGTTTGAATTCTTTCTTCTTCAGTCAGTTGTGAACCTGACGTTTATGACAGACCCTTGCACTCTTCTCATGAAGTCTTCCCCCTACTCACCCTTTATTGCAACTCATTGTTTGAATTTTATCAAGACCTCACTCGTTCATGCATGCCTGGCCTGGTTTCTGAGTTGAGACTACTGTTTTGAGTTCGCCTCCATTCGATCAACCCCCTTTTCAAACAAATCGTGACATTAAACTAATGGGTGTCGGGCTCTACTCCTGCTAGCAGTCCAGGAGTGACTTCCGGCTCCAACACACTGACATAGGGGTCATGGCGAGGCCCATCTAGGCACATATGTTTCTCAAATGGATCACACTTTAAATAGTGTCTAGAGAAATCTAGACTTCCTTACGTGCATCAAATTCCCATGATTTCTATCGAGGAATTTCCGGAGTAGATGCAACAACAAGCAGTCAGTGTACCATGGCTCTGGGTATAGTTATTTTGGTGTCTGGAAACCAATATTGTATGCTACAGAGACACACACGTGGGGGTGGGGCCCTCGGCATAGATAGTATATCACTTTTTGTATCAACCTATATAGATGGACATTCAGGGCTAGAGGCCCAAATTTTGTAACTTAAAATCCATATTTTTGTACTTAAGGGACACATAAATAATATAAACACATCTCTTTTTGTCTTGTCATAAATGTGTTATATACAATTATGTGTGTCATTCTTACTTTATATGTGTGACAAATTCTGATCTAATACATAGTTAGTGTATGCATCATATACAAAGTTTTCACTTCTAGAAACATGATTATACGTAATATAATTAAAATGCCATCCCAAAAGATGTAACTGAAGGAAACATCAGAGCAACATAGGTGTAAGTTTTAAACCTTTGAAGTAAAGTAATGCATATAGATTCTTAAGAAAAATAGAAATTAATCAATGGCTCATACACATAGTACATAGAGATTTACACTAGAAACCCTTAATTGGGAGAAAACCAACCTTCCTTGGTGCCGCACCTTTCAAATCTTCATTGTATTAATTTCACCATTCACCATAAAATATGTACAATATTTTAGGTATTCTGTAGTTACCAAAACCCTAATCCATTAATCCGAGATTAATTTAGAAAACCTCTAAAAATAGAAAAATCCGCTAAAATAGCAAAAACTGCCCAAAAAACAATTTTGGGGTGCTGCCCTGAACCCCGTCGGCTCTGGGCGACCACCCAGAGCCAAACGCTACGCGTAACCAGGGGGGTAAAACCTGGCCCCACCTAGGACCCCCATAGGAAAGCGCCCGATGAACACGACACAAAAAATGAACGAATTTTGGATTGTTAGACGCAGTTGTCGAATCTAATGCACCCACAGACACACATGAAAAGAATATAACACATACCCAAAATTCTCCCACTTATTGTTTTCTTTTCATACAAGGGTTCACATGATTGCATAGTCAACAATTCAGGGCAACAATTCCCATTTTTACTCTACACAAGGAGAACTTCTATGTGCTCACATACTTTGTTAATTAATCCACAACATTCTTCAAAGTGTCAACCTTTTCCAGCAACACCTTCTATTCTTCAACCATGTCTCTCACAAAGTGATATTGAACATCAATATGCTTTGTCTTCGAATGATACGTAGGGTTTTTTCCCAAGAATATTGCACTCTGACTGTCACACTCTAATCTCACTACTTTTTGTACCAACCCAATACCTGAACACAATCTCTGTAACCATACTGCTTCCTTTCTTGCATGAGTGGCTGCCATGTTTTCAAATTTTGTAGTTGAGAGTGCCACTACAACGTATCTTTTGCTCATCCAACTGATTTCTCCTCCAAATAGGCTAAACGCATAACCACTTGTGGATCTTCTACGATCTAGATCTCTAGCCTAGTCTACATCAACAAACCCATGTATGTCCACCACTTTGTCCAATCTTGGTCTTCCTTGGTAGCACAATCCATAATTGGTAGTTCCATGCAAATACCCGAAGACCCTCTTTACTGTAGTCCAATCCTCCTTCCCTGGTTTTGACATATACCTGCTCAAAACTCCCACTGCAAATCCAATGTCCAGTCTCGTATAGACCATTTCATACACAAAATGCCAACTACACTGGCATAAAAAACATGGGACATGTCCTCTTCTTCTTCCTATGTCTTGGGAAACTAATTTGCAAATAAATTTACACCTATAGGAATAGGAACCTTGACCGGTTTACTTCCATTCATATTAAACCTCTGCAATATCATCTCAACATATTTTCTCTAATTCAACCAGAGTTTCTTGTTTTCATGATCTATTTTAATCTCCATTCCCATAATGAAGTTATCATCACCGAGATCTTTCATGTCAAATTTGGAGGATAGCTGCGATTTCACCTCCTTGATAACATCCATGTTATTTCCTACCAGCAACATGTCATCAACATACAACACTACATAAATGAAGTGATTACCAACCTTCTTGGAATATACATAGTGTTCAAACCTGCTTCTCACAAATCCCTATCCAAGAATGTATGTGTCAAACTTTTGGTACCACATTCTAGGTGATTGCTTCAGACCATATAGTGAATTCTTTAGCTTACAGACCAACTCTTTCTTTCCCTTCACTACAAAGCCTTCTGGCTGCTTCATGTAGATTTCTTCTTCAAGATCCACATGTAGGAATGTTGTCTTCACATCCATCTGTTCCACTTCAAGATCAAAATAAACAACAATAGATAAAATGAATCTAATAGAATTTAACTTGGCAACAAAATAAAAAATCTCACCAAAGTCAATTCCCTCTACCTGGGAATAACCTTTTTCTACTAACTGAGCTTTGTATTTCTCCACTTTTCCTTCCGCATTAAACTTATTCTCAAACAACCATTTTCTACCAACATATTTTCTTCCAATTGGAAACTCAAATATATCCCATGCCTCATTATTATCCAAGGCATCCATTTCTTCAACCATGGCCTTCTTCCAAAGTTTACTATCCTCTGAATTCACTACTTCCCTAACAGTTATGAGATCATCATCAGTAATAGATAAAGAAAAATTAGAATGAAAATCAGGTGGCCTATACCTTTCTAGTTTCCTTCTTTCCCTCAATGATCTCCTCAACACTGGGGTATGAGGTTCTTCTTCTTTTGCTTCATCTTTTTCAGATGATTCAGATTTTGCATCATCCAACTCAAACTCTATTTTCCCAGGTTCTTCTTGCCTTGGTAGGAATTCCTGTTTGGAAACAACTTTTACCTCTCTAAAAACAACATCCTGACTGTAAACAGTCTTGTTAGTTTATGGGTTCCAAAGCTTATAACCTTTCACACCATATTTATAACCCATAAAGATACACTTTTCAGCTTTATTATCCATCTTATTCCTATTTTTCTTTGGAACATGTACATAAGCATCACAACCAAACACTCTGAGATGTTCAAGAGAGGGTTTCTTACCAGACCATACCTTGTGTGGAGTTTTATCATCCAACGTTGATGAGGGCGATCGATTGACCAGGTAACATGTTGTACTCACTGCCTCTGCCCAAAATTCATGTCCCAACTTGACACCACTAAGCATGCTCCTTGACTTTTCCATAAGTGTCTTGTTCATCCTTTCTGCAAATCCATTCTACTGAGGTGTGTATGGAGTAGTCTTTTGCTTTTCTATGCCACACTTCTTACAAAATTCTTTGAATTCATTTCTACAGAATTCTCCACCATTATATGTCCTCAATACCTTTATTTTCTTCTCTGTCTAATTTTCTACCAGAGCCTTAAACTCTTTAAATTTATCAAATACCTCAGATTTCTTTCTAAGAAAATAAATCCATGTGTTCCTTGAGAAATCATCTATGAATGAAACATAATACACAAATTTACCTAGTGATGGAATAGGCACATGTCCAAACACATCAATGCGTATCAACTCTGAGATCCCCTTTGCTCTTGTAGCACCAGATGGGAATATTACTCGATTCTATTTAACATATATGCAATGTTCACATAAATCAAAATCCAGAGTGCAATTAGACATACCTTCAAACATAGCTTTACTGTGTAGTGTTCGAAGGCCCTTTTCTTCAATATGCCACAGTCTTTGATGCCACAACATGGTCTTCTTTCCAAAGATAGTTGATCCAGATTTTATGAGCAGAACGAAATGAGTACAGATTATTAACAGGTGCTTAACACAAAATAATAGAGATACAATAAAACTGGTTTCTATTCAATAACGAAATAAGATGAAACTGTAAAATGCAACGAAAACAAGCTTGCTGGAATGGTGGTGGCTTATCTCTGAGAAGAGATGTGATGGTTGCGCTCATTCACAAGAAGATGATTACAATGAGGCTCTAGAGGATTTTTTTACAATAAGTAGGAATGCCAAAAACCCTAGACATACAAAAACCTAACCCTAGGATATGAAGTGCCAAAAGTCATGTGGGCCTCATTTGGGTAAGTTAGTACATCAACTTCTTGGGGTCGTAACTTTTGCATACGATCTTTGTTTTAGGCGTATGATAGCCCATTGGAAAGGTATCGTCGAGGAGATTAATTTTAGGAAAAATATCAAGGGAACATACATATTGCGAACTTGGCGTCCTAAAAAACATCGTTTAGGGCCTCAAAACAGCTCCGAAAGTGAAAACTGCTAAAAATAGTAAATTACCAAAATTGTCAGAAAACTATTTTGAGCCAGTTGGAAAATGTGGGTGGCCACCGATATCCACCTAGATCAATCCTCCCTCCTTATGATCCGGATTATTTTCGACACGAAATGAGAGCGGAGATATAATACAGAAATATTCAGAGATATTGCAAGAGAGACAACAATATAACAAAGATATAGCGGAAAAATAACAAGATTCATAGATATACAGTAATACACGATTTCTATTAATGAAATAAATGTACATAGACTGCAAAATTATAGAGTGAAATACTCGCTAGAATGGTGGTAGCTTATCTCTGAGAAGAGATGTGACGGCTACTCGCATCCGTGAGAAGATGATTACAATGAGGCTCTAGAGGCCTTTTTATAATAAACAGGAATGCCAAAATTCATAGGCATCCAAAAACCTAACCCTAGGAGATGAAGCGCCAAAATTCATGTGGGCCCCATTTGGGTAAGTTAGTACATCAACTTCCCGAGGTCGTAACTTTTGCATACGATCTCCATTTTAGGTGTATGATAGCTCGTTGGAAAGGTATCATTGAGGAGATTCATTTTGGGGGCTCAATATGCCTTCGACTATCATTCAGAACCTCAATCTCAGAAAACCTTCATTTAGGCCCTCTAAATGGTCCCAGAAGTTAAAACCTGCTAAAAATAGTAAATTGCCAAAATTGCCAGAAAACTGTTTTGAGCTAGTCGGAAAAGGTGGGTGGCCACCGATATCCACCTGGATCACCTTAGGAAGAAATGGCCTCTATTGCATTGAGGTACCCCATCAAATGAGGAAATTTTTATTGAATTTGGCCCCGGGTGAGCCACTTGCCTTGGTGCAGGAGTTGCCCTGCTTTGACGACTCGATAAAGTTGGATCCTTTGTTGTCGAGTGAAGTTGATATGTGTGTCCACAATATGATCATTGGATTCCTATTGTATGCAGTCGGGGTTGAGATCTTTTGGTGTCAGATGTTCTGCTACTTCTAAGGTGTCCAATAATGGTGGGAAATAAGGGTGAAGGAGATCCACGTTGAACACTGGGTGTAGGCCAAGGAAAGGAGGAATGTTGAGCTCAAAAGAATTATCCCCCACGACCTAGGATGGTGTATGACGCATAAAGGAGTGGGTGAAGCTATCGATGGGGTCCTATAAGGTGTTCTTTCTTCAAGTGAAACCAAACTTTGTCGCCCACCTGAAACTTATGTGGCACCCAATGTTGATCATGGCTTGTAATTGTCATTGGACTTCTGTAGGATATCCTAAACCTGTTGGCAGATGTGTTGGATCCACTCAATGAATTGGGTGTATTTGTCAACTTCAGTTGGAGCAGGAGATGAGTCAGTCGAGGTGACCGCAAGGGGAAGTGCAACATCTATGGGACCCAATGCTTGGAATCCCAACCCCACCTAAAAGGGGTTGTGGTCGGTTGAGCTATGCAGGGCTCAGTTGTAGCTATGTTGGACATAGGGAAGGCTCTCATCCCATTTGTGAGGGTTCTTTGAATTATACATGCAAAGGATATGCACAATCATTTGATTTACGACCTCGTTTTAGACATTTGTCTGGGTGTGGAAGGTCGTGGATTTGGTGAGCTTGGTGTGCAGCAGTGACCAGAGGCTCGACCAGAATGTGCTGATAAATCGACTATCTCGATCTGAGACAATGGTTTGTGGGATTCCAAAATGTACCTAGACTCATTCAAAGAAGAGCTTGGAAGTGGCCTCTATTGTGATGCTCTTCTTGCAGGAAACTAGAATCACCATCTTGGAAAAGCGATCAACAACCACAAAAACACATTCATTTCCCCACTTGGTGGACGGAAGGCCCGACATGTAGTCCATTGAGATGGATTCCCATGGCTTGTAAAGAGTAGGAAGAGGGGTGTACATGCCCTGTTTCTTAGTGATCGGTTTGGCAATAGTGCAGGAAGTGCAAGACCTGATATACTTGTTGACCTCCTATCGAAGTTTCGGCTAGTAGAAATGTTTTTGTAGCATCGCCACTATCTTAATTTCGATGCTGAAGTGTCATGTCACCTGACTGTAGTGGGATTTCCAGATTGTCTTCACTCACTTTCTTGATGGGACACACATATGGACTAGACGACACAACAACCCATCCTGAAGATGGAAATTATCGACAACTGCGTTTGCACCCAAAATTTAGTAGGTGGTGGCGAAGTATGGGTCTGTCTCATAGATTTGGGGCCATCCAGAGGTCTCATGGCCACAAGAGTCTAACACCATGGTGAGTGTTGTGACTGGTAGTCTACTGAGGCAATCAAGGACGCGATTGGTTCTTCCTATTTTATACTTGATGTTGAGGTGGAATTGCTGCAAGTATGTGGACCACTTTTGACAGTGGTCATTCTGCAATTTTCCTTGTGTTTGCATGAACTGTAGTGGATTATGATCAGTGTGTATGAATGTCTCCTTCCCAAGAATGTCATGTCTCCACTGGCGATAGGTTTGCACAATGGAGTACATTTATTTGTCATAAGTAGCGTACTTATGAACAACATCTGATAGTGTCTCACTATGATAGGCCACAGGGTGGCCGTGCTGAGTGAGAACAAAACCCATAGCATAGTTTGAAGCATCTGTCTCGATTTCAAAGTGCTACTGCAGGTATGGTAATGAAAGTACTGGGGCTGAGCACAAGTGTTGCTTCAAATCATCGAATGCTTGTTGTTGGGACCAAATCCATGAAAATTTCTCCTTACCACCACCCCTAGTTATTTGGATAAGAGCCCATGCAATATGGGAGAATACCAACATGAACCTGTGGTATAAATTGGCAAGGCCGAAGAAGCTCTGAAGCTCAGTGAGTGTGGTTGGGGTTGGCTAGTCACAAATGAATTGGATATTATCTAGATCCACATGTACGCCATGTTGATCAACTATGTAGCCTAGGCAATGGACCTTGTCCATGTTGAAGGAGCATTTTTCAAAGTTGGCATATAACTTGTGCTGCCGTAGGGTGTGTGAAACCTGCTGAATCTGCTACAAGTGTTCAACCCAAGTCTTGTTATAAATGAGAATGTCATCAAGATACACCACTAAAAAATTATTGGTGAATGGTTGCAGGATATCGTCCATCATCCTCATGAAAGTGGTTGGATCATTTATCAAACCAAAGGGCATGACCAACCATTCAAAAAGGCCTTCCTTTGACTTGAAGGCAGTCTTCCATACATCTGTCTGTTCTATTGGGACCTAGTGGTAGCCAGACTTCAGATCAATCTTACTGAAGTATTTGGCCCTCATGAGTTGATCAAGGAGGTTGTCGATTCAAGGAATTGGGTATCAGTTTCTGACTGTGATTTTATTCAGAGCCCGGTAATCAATGCATAGTCACCAGGTTCCATCTTTCTTCTGTACCAACATGATTAGGATCACTCAAGGTGATGAGATGGGATGGATGTGCCCCTTGTGGAGAAGTTCTTCAATCTATTGCTTGATCTCCTCATTATCTAACAGAGAGCGATGACAGACTAGATCATTGGGCAACAGTGCACCGGGGGTCATATCGATGGGGTGCTTGACCAGGTAGTGCAGAGGTACCTCGGTAGGTGAGGAGAAGATATTTGAGTATTCTTCCATGACCTTATCTACTTTATTCTTCTATGTGGAGAGGTCGGTCGCAGAGACCCTGGATGTGGCTTTGATATTTCGCTTATTCTGAGAGTGAATCCCGAAGAAGACAAAATTCCCCATCTGAGAGATGACCTTCCTGCATTGCTTAGTAGAGATCAAGGAAATAGCACAAGGTGGGACTGCCTCAGGTATCCTATACAATTTCTTGTTCAAAGTAATAATAACACTACAAGGCCTAGACTCATATACAACATGACATTTCCATAAATAAGGTTGGCCCAAAATAACATCACAATCTTCGAGAGGAGAAACATCACACAATACCTCATCTTTGAAGGGCTTGATGCTGTATGACAGTCGATGCTGTTGGCTGACGTGGAGATCACTTCCTTGGTGGAGCCATCCAATGGTGTAGGGTTGTGAGTGAGGTGTTGTCGGCAGGGCCAACCACTTGACAACTTTTGTTGAGATGAGGTTCTTATGGCTACCACTATCAATGATGAATTGCATAGGGATGCCTTTTACCCACATATGTCAATGGAAGAAGTGCTCTCCTTCTTCTGGCTCATCTAGTTCACCAGGATGGAGCTTGGTGGTAGAAACGGTGGCACTGGGTTCCATGTCAATGATCCATCTTCCCCTTTGTGGTTATGGCTCAGGGTCAGAATCCACATCTGATTTAGAGGCTTTCACTTCGGCCACCAGTGACTACTATGAGTAGTGGTCAACAGTGTTATGCCAAGGGCTCTTATGGAAGTCGCACCACTTCCCGATATCTTTCTTTGTCTTTCCAATGTCCTTCTTTGCTTGTAGCTTGGACTAGTTGTCCTGATACTGTCCATATTTTCTCTATCCTTTTTTCTGTGGTTTGGGGCCACCCTTTCTTGGCTTTTGTTGTGAGGGGTTCCCAGGCCCAAATTGTCGTGTCTTTTGTTTGAGCTTCTGCTCGATTTTGACGAAATATTGGTAGGCCGCACCCAAGGATGAGATGTCCAAAAGTTTCATTTCGGTCTGGATGTATCTATGAAGAGCATCACGATACTTGAGCACCAGATGTCACTTCGAATATTTTATACCCAGCTTGGTGCACAAGGTATGGAAGATATTTTTGAAATCTGGCACTGCTTGGTCTCTTTTTTGTTGCAGTGTGGCCCATTTGGTATACAAGTCATCATAACTTCTGAAAAGGTAGTATTGTTCCTTAATACCATCCCTGAAGGATTTCTAGGTGGCTGTGACGGTAAATAATGAGGGTTCTTCTATTTCCTTTTGCTCACAGAAAGTTTCCCACCAATCTTTGACATGGGGAACAACTTTGAGGAGTGTAAAAGTAATTTTTTCTCTATTCAAAAAGTTATGGACATAAAAATACCTTTCTAGTAGATTCAACCACTTGTCTACAACATCTACGTCTATTTGACCTTCAAATATAGGAATATCAAAGTTTATTTGTACCTTGAAGGGGGCAACACCTCCGCTCGAAGAAGATGCATCGCCTGTTGGTAGCCGCCAAAGGATTTGCGTGAAACTATCCATCATCTCATTCCTTTGTTGCGTGAGGGATTCCTCAATCAATAGTTTGAAAGAATCTCCTGTCCCGTCATATTTATTTTCTCCTTCCATGAAAATTCACTTGGGCATGCGAGATATTTTGTCCTCAAGAGAAACAAGCTCGAGACCCAACTCTTTGTACTCCAACCTCGTTGAGGACATGCATTAAGATGAAAAGGAGCAGACTGCTCTAATACCATTGATCCATATTTTATGAGAAGAACGAAATGACTACATATTATTAACATGTGTTTACAGAAAATAAAATATATACAGTAAAACTGGTTTTCTATTCAATAACGAAAATAAGCTGAAACTATAAAATGCAATGAAAACAAGCTTGTTGGAATGGTGGTGGCTTATTTCTGAGAAGAGATGTGACGGCTGCACTCATTCTCAAGAAGATGATTACAATGAGGATATGAAGGTATTTTTTACAATAATCATGAATTCCAAAAACCCTAGACATCCAAAAACCTAACCCTAGGAGATGAAGCGCCAAAAGTCACGTGGGCCCCGTTTGGGTAAGTTAGTACATCAACTTCCTGGGGTCGAAACTTTTGCATACGATCTCCTTTTTAGGCGTATGATAGCCCGTTGGAAAGTTATTGTTAAGGAGATTTATTTTAGGCACAATACCAAAGGAAATTACATATTTCAAACTTGTTTTCCCAAAAAAACATCGTTTAGGGCCTCAAAACAGCTCTGGAAGTGAAAACTGCTAAAAATAGTAAATTACCAAAATTGTCAGAAAATTGTTTTGAGCCAGTTAGAAAAGGTGGGTGGCCACCGATATCCACTTGGATCAATAGTATTATTATTGTCTTATTTATTTCTCCGCTCAGGGAAAACTGAATTGTTACACCCATTAGAATAAGTGCTTCCCAACAACTTGTACAAAGTTCCACACCGAACTCCCCTCATCAACACCATTGCTCCTCGTACCATCTTGCAAGTTCCCTTTCCCAATACACTATCCACTCCTACATCATCCAACTTGCTTATACATATTAGTCTCCTGGCTAGTTTTGGAATGTGTAGAACCCCAGGGAGAGTTCTAATCCTTCCATATTTTAGCAACAACTTAACCCTTCCACGTCCCATGATTTTGGCTATCGAGTCACTCCTAGGAATACATCACCACCATCATATTTTTCATATTCATAGAACCACTCCCTGTGAGTATTCATATGATATGACACACATGAGTCGATTAACCATACACCATGGTCTGCATGTGTAATTGTAGATGCCAGGTAAACATCACCTCCTTCTTTAGTGGAGGTTTTCGCCTATGTGGAAGAGGTATTATCAGAAACCTTTGGTTTATCAACCTTCTTAGACTTGCAATATTTCTTATAATGCCCTATTTTACCGCACTTCCAACATTTCCTCAAAGATTTTCCTGGAGATTTATATCTACCTGTAGATTTAGATCTCCCCCCCAAAGACTTACCAAGATTCTTGTCTTGGGTATGAACTCTTACAAATAAAGAATTTGTGCTCTGACTATCTATGCTTTTCCACCTCATCTCTTCATATAAGAAGGATGCAACTACATCCTCATAATTCAATGTAGATTGAGTGGTACCACCAATTTCTACAACCAGATTATCCCAAGAGTCTGGAAAAGAACATAACAAAGTAATACACTTATCTTCTTCTACAATCATAATATTAATAGATAGCAGTTGAATTACTATAGTATTAAAGGAATTTAGATGTTATGTCACAAAATCTCCATCTTCCATCCTAAGATGATAAAACTTGTTTCTAAGAAATAACTTGTTTACCAGGGACTTTGATTGATACAAATTCTCTAACATATCTCATAGTTCCTTGGTTGTAGATTCTCCTGAAACATTCAACAACATCAAATCTGCTAGGCAGAGTCGTATATTACTCCTTGCTCTTCTGTCCAACTTCTCCCAATCTTCCTTCGACATACTAGTAGGTGGTTTACTAGTAGTTTGTGTATTGGTAGATTGTGTACCAGTAGATTGTGTTCCAGTAGAATGTGTACTAGTAGGATGTGTACCAAGATCCATATCGATCTATTGTTCTTTGTCTACAAAAAGGTCCTCCATCTTGAGCTTCCATAGCTAAAAGTTTTTACCGTTAGACTTCTCTATTTCAATTCTAGAAGAGCTCACCATTTTTCTTTCTACACTCGAATCACCATTCCAAAATCTCCCACTAAAACCAAATTTATCATAGACCCAAGATAAACTTGATCTATCAAGATCGAGCCAAACCCTTAGCAACAAAGGCATCCCCCTGAAGCCAAAAACGATCTCTGATACCACATGTAAGTTTTAAACCTGTGAAGTAAAGAAATGCATGCAAATTCTTAAGAAAAACATAAATTAATCAATGTCTCATACACATCGTACACAAAGATTTATGCTGGAAACCCTTAATCGGGAGAAAACCAACCTTCCTTGGTGCCGCACCTTTCAACTCTTCATTGTATTAATTTCACCATTCACCATACAATATATAAAATATTTTATGTATTCCTTTGCTACCAAAACCCTAATCCCTTAATTCAGGATTAATTAGAAAATTGCTAAAAATAAAAAAATCCGATAAAATAGCAAAAATCGCCCAAAATATTTTTTGGGGAACTGTCCATAGCCGAATGTTGCACGTAACCATGAGGGGCCAAATCTGCCCCCCCTAGAAAAGAACCTGATGCACATGACACAGAGAACGAAGGAAGTTGGGATCGTCAGACGTAGTTGTTGAATCTGACACACCCACACACACACACATGCAAAGAATATAACACATACCTTGCTATAGGATCATGAAAATGGTATTGACCATTCAGTTGCAACACAACCAAATGGGAATTTAGGTGAACCTATAAACATGAGATACCATGAACAATAAAATCTCTTAGGAGTTCAATAATGGTGCTATACTTCACCACATTAGTCATTGTTGGCCCCAGACAAGCGCCTCCAGATATAACCACTTGGCCCAAAGGAAAATAAATTACCCATGCAGTGGAAGAGAGGTTTCGAGTGTGAAGACTTGCACCATCTATGATACTGACATGGATCTATGACTCCAAAGAAGTTTTCTAATCAATCAAAAACATTATAAGTGACCAAGATAAAAAAGAGAGAAAAACCAAAAAATACTAACTAAGAAAAAAATACAAAAGGAAAATTCCTAAGCAAGAATGATCAAGTGTAATACCTTTTCAGGTAGAGCCCATTTATGGAATCCAATAACACATTACCCTCATAATCAAATAACTCATAAGCTCCCTTTCGAAGGGCACATCTCACAATGTAATTTTTTTGCCACATTGGATTGAACTTGCCTACCCACAACACGTCCTTGTCCTGATTGTAAACTAGAACAAGGTCACCCTCAGAAAATATTCTCGGGAAGACAAAATTTTCATACAGAGACTTGAAACATTTCTTATGAGTCTCGTTCATCGTAGTAGCATCACGAAACTTCTCATCTAGCTATTTTAAGTGAAAAATACATGCTTCCAAGTTCGTCGTGTCAGACATAATCTCAAGTGTGATCTTTATTGAAGAAATTACACATTCAATAGACATGTTTGCCTCCATCCCATGAGTGATTTGGAAGGGAGATAAGCCAGTGACAGTCTTAAACGAGGTTCAATACGCCCATAATGCAGGGTACAACATAAAATTTCAATTAGATTTACTCTTTTCAACAATGTTTTGGTGTATGGTCTTGAGAGACTTTCTTATGACCTCTACCTAACCATTCTCTTATGGATAATAAGGACAAAAATTCTCCTACTTGAATCCCAATTTGGATGCTACTTGAACATCATTTGGTTCTGAAAGTGATTGACATGGTTAGTGACAATCTCCCTTAGAACTCCAAACCTTCTAATAACCTAGTTGAATAGAAACAATGTTGTTGTCTCACCGTCATTTGCAAAAGTAGGCATGGCCTTCACCCACTTCGTAAAGTAGTCGATGGCCACGATGATATAAAGGTTCCCCCTTTTCGAAGGTGGGTGGCACATCGTGAAATCAATTCCCCACTTTGTAAATGGACCAACGATGACGATGAGAAACAATGGAGCAGGATGCATGCACATCTTCTGAGAAACAATCTGGCAAGGATGACACCTTTTAACCGCCTCAACAAAATATTTAAATATCATCGACCAAACGTACTTGGCACAATTTTTTTTTGGCTGTAGCGAACCCAAATAGATGAACTCCACATTCTTTTTCAAGCAGTGATAAAGAATTGAATTAACCCCACACTGATATGAAGTGTCACTGACAATGAGGTAATTCTTTGCTTGATGGAAAAATCGACGTCGATCATACCATGATTTATGTGGAGAAAAGTTCAGAGTCTGGAGATACATGAGGTTATATACATACCAAGGATAAATGGAAGTGATAAGGAACAGATTCTCATCTGAAACGAGTTTGTAATTATGGTTTCCTCATCCTCCCGGGGAAATTTCGACATCAACTTGGAAAAAACCAATGACGTTTTTGGACTTAGAAGAGATGTAGTCCAAGTCAAATTCCTGTAGAGTGAAAATCCACTTATTTTATTTTCCCTCAATTATACATCGTGTAAGGATAAGAAACTAGTTCCAAGGGCAAGGAACATACCTATTCTCAATGGAAGGAAGCATGTGCAGGATATTGACACTCGGGGGAATATTTTCTCCTAGGGTACATGTGTAAAATTGCAAAGGGAATATTTGCAAGGCTTGCAACTGATGAGAGTGCATAAGAAAATGGTTAAGAAACAACAAGATGAAGTCAAAATTAGGCTCAAAAGTGTAAGAAACAAAATGCAATGGAATATTACAAATTAACACATAAGTATGGGAGCCCCATAGGTAAATAGCGATAATAAGATTGAGAAGAATATGAGGTTTCAATGCAATGTCATGGTGGAACTAACAAGACTCCTAAGCCTAAGAAAAATTCCACCATAGGCACCAAAAGGAAAAGCATGTGCTAACTAGGATGCCCATGATGGTAGGCTATACCACAAACTGAATGACACTTAAAATAATTGGAAAGGATTGTGTCACTAATAAGTGGGGTTGACCCTAAGAAAAGTGTATAATTAGTCACTGATGATGCAAAATGCATAGTGTAAATGATCCTACCCTATATGCCAGTGACAGGAACATTACCTATAAGAGTAAGAAAAATGGACCTAGCGGATACAAAAATACAATTCTATCATCCTCCCTGCAAAATCTCAACTCAAACAATCATGTTGTTCTATAAATATAGTTCAATAGGCATTTAAATGACAAAAAATGGTGAAAAATATATAAAAATGGATATGAAAATTCTACATAATATGGAAAATTACCCAAAAACATTTTATTTTAAATTTTTTACAAAATTGAGCAAAAGAGTTGGAAAACCTTCCAAAATTTTGGTGAACACACTAGAGCTACAATGGACGAATTCCTCACCGTCTAAACTAGGTAAACAAACACTTCCCTCTCTTCAATTTCACGCCAATTTTTTTAGGTTTTTGCCATTTATTGTTTGTGTTTTTTAATTTTTAAAGTGGCTAGTGCATACACGCCTTGTCTTAGCATACACACCAACTCTTAATGGTGGGCATATATGTACGTGCATGTCGCCAAATGCAAACACATATATATTTGCAAAGGTTGAAAAAACAAACTAAAACTTTTCTCTATTGCCTTGCAAAGCTTAAAATGGTTATTAAATGGTGTGAGTGAGAACTCATGGAAAATATGGAGGTATTATAAGCACTCCGGGTGGGTGGGTTGAGAAATTTTTATGAGTTCCCAAACATGCATGCACAAAAAATATTGCTACAACTATTAATTGGTCATTGGAACCTAGAGGCATATGCATCTATGTTGTATTGTCAATTGTTGACCATAGATGTGCATGGAATCTATTCATCATATGTATTTCTAGACAGGGTGACTTGGTAAACCTCAAGACTTGAGGGGGCATTGGGATGGCCATATAGTAATACATAACCTCTTATTTCACCCCTGGGACCCAACGAGTCGGGAATCAAGTCTTGGTTCGTACAATAGAGGACCTTAGTATGAAGTTAATTCTTCATACCATTAGCAGGATTGTAGGATCTGCCTCATTGCACCAAACATCTCAATCACAAATGTTTTATGCAGTATATTGCTTGCACCTAGTGATATACGACTCGAGCACATATTTACTACAAAGCATGAAGACTCAACTTACTGAATGCAAAAATGGGAAGATGAAAAACTTCAGATATGGTAGCATATTGTGCTCTTTATTTTTCAAGAGAGTACCCTCCATTAGCTTTCTTTATGTCACCACATAGACTTAGGGAACCATGTTTACTGATGTAGGAGCATCACCAACTCATCATGGAGCATCGCCCAAGACAAGCGAGCCAGCATGGAAGACAACAAACGGCTGGACAAGGCCAGCCGAATTTTTTTTGAATTCAACTTTTAAGATGATGCGCCAATGTATAAATGAAACATTTATGGAAAGCGCCTTTGTATATTTTAATGGACCTTGAGCCTTTAATCTCTCATCCTTAGGTAGATAAGGCATTTAATAGATTAATGCGGGCAGATAGGATTTTTATTTCCAGATTTGACAGTTTTAGAGTCCAAGAGGGAAAACGGATATAGACACCCTCCTTTGTATCATTGTAACATAAGCAACATTCAGAAGAGAGAAGAGCAGACAGAGAACATTGTGAAAAGCACCCATGTACAGATTTGAGTTAATAGAAGAGAGTCTTTGATTCAAACTTCATGTCTGGTGTTGTTTCTCTGTGTGTATTGATTGTGTGTTCATGAATGGTTGTTTCTGGTTATGCATTTGCTTTGAATATGCTGTGCATGTGACTCAGGGTTTGAAACTGAAGTCTAAAAAGGAAGAGAATGAGTTTTAATTGTTTCTCTATTTGAGCCAGGAGATTCCTGCATAGAGTGAAGTCGAATTCATCCGCATAGAGTGCGTCGATGCAGGTTCAGTAGTTGAACTTTATTCTCGTTTGCCCGAAGTTGTTGGGTTACTGACACCGTGCAAAGTGTGTGCAGACTGGACAAGAAGGAGAAGTCTCAGTTGTTAATCTGAGGAAAGGATCTAAGGACTACCACTGCAGGGAATGTGTGGAGTCTGAGGGATTCAACACTTGAAAAGTTGTTGAACGTTGAGCACAAGGAGTGTGCATACATTAAGGGAGTCAGAGTGAAACAAGCTCAAGAGGGATAGAACCCTTGTAATATCGTGAAAGGGAATCTAGGGAGTTGGGTCAGAGAAGGTTTCAAGTAGGATATGCAAGCGCAGACTCGAAGAACGAGTCTCGGCAGAAACACTTAGTTGTTTTCCCAGAAATCCTCAAGGAGGAGGGGTTAACGGTCAGGATTCGTAGAAGAAATTAGTGAAATCCCATTAGCCGTCAGATCTTGGAAGAGTTGCATACAAGTTAACCTAAGCGGGCCAAGAAGGGCCAAGGTTCATCGGAGATTCGACTCATCGGAGGATCGGGGCTCCGGAGACAGGAGTCTTGTGTGATGAAATCCCGATTAGCGATCGTCCGATGTGAGCAGGGCCGTTGATTCGAGATAAAGGGAGTTGTTGGATCCACGCGTGACCTCGTGTATCGGGTAATCGTGAGTTGAAGCCCCAAGTTGGTGCAACAAATATCGCGATATCATGAGAGGCGATGTCCTGATAGGCTCTAAACCGTCGATCGTGTGGGACGCATGTCAAGAGATCCCGAGGAATCGGGGATCGGAGAATCGAGATTTGCAAGAGCAGAGAAAACTCACAACTGGAACTCGCGAAACACGATATCCCGACAGAGGGGTCGTGTGGGCCACAGTTAGAGTAAGTGGGAGACATGTGGCATCGGGGATCAGGAATCAGAAACACGAGAGGTGAGTGGTTTTCGACATCATAAGTCCCGATTTCACGACGGGTAAAACCCCGACAAGAGCAAAGGGAGAGCCTTGGCAAATACTCATCGGATTTCGGAGTTTTGGGAGACCCTAATTCGTGTTTTCAGGGCCCGCGATACGGCGGGGTCCGATATCCCGATAAAAGGCAAAGGAAGACCACCGAGAGAGTATCCTGTGGGTGCGGAAAGGTTTCGATAAGGGATTTGAAGAGGCAGTTAAACTCTTCGGGCCGAGGAAAGAGAAGGTCCTGGTGATCGCAGACGTGCCTTGGTGACGTCTGCACCAAGTGGTATCAGAGCGGGTTAAGCTCTTTGTTTTCTGTAACAGAGAGAAAGAAGAATTTCACCATGCCGCCCAGAAGAGAGAGGCAATCACCTGACCCAGAAGACAGGGAGGTGAGGAGAAGAGGTAGGCCGACAGGAAATCCAGAGATGGAAAGACAGATACGAGATCTCAGAGCGAGACTTGAAGAGATGGAAGCAGCTCAAAGATGCACAACTGGTGCAGGGGATCTTAGCGATTCCGACAATGAGGTTGAGGTTGAACCACAAGGAGAAGTTGCAGCTGAAGATGCGGCCAACGAGCGACTGATTAGGGCTATCACTAGGATGAGTTCAAAGACCAAGATGGACATCCCCATCTATGAAGGAAGCCTGGATGCAGAAGAGCTTCTGGATTGGATAAGAGCTCTTGACACCTACTTCGATTATGAAGATATCGAAGAGGATAAAAAGGTAAGGCATGCTGTCACAAAATTGAAAGGACATGCAGCATTATGGTGGGACGAGCTTCAGGCAGATAGACGTTCCAAAGGTAAACAAAAGATCAAAATTTGGGATCGGATGATTGCGAAGATGAAAGCAAAGTTCATCCCAAGGGATTATCAGATCACACTGTTCAAGCGAATGCAGAACCTGAGACAGAAGTTGATGACAGTGAAGGAATACACCGAGGAGTTTTATAAGATCAATATCCGAGTAGGTCATCGGGAGAGTGATGATGAGAAAGTGGCCAGATACCTGAATGGTCTGAGGTATGGAATTCAGGATGAATTAAGTATGGAAACCATTCGAACAGTTGAGGATGCTTACCAGATGGCTCTGAAAGCCGAAGAGAAGTTGAGCTGTAAGAAAGGTCAGCGAGGGCGAGGTAGAAGTCAACCCAGAGGAAAAACAGTTGCCCAGGAGAAGTATCAGAAGCCCAGGGAGGAATGGAAGAAACCTCAGGGTAAAATTGAAAGGGGTGGAACCTCACAATGAGTACAACAATATGTTGAGCCAAGGAGACAGCATAACGAATAGAGAGGATATTATGTTGATGCAAACACTTTTCCTCGTACCAGAGGTAGGGGAAGAGGCCGAGGTGGAATCATCACATGTTTCACATGTGGAAGGGATGGACATAAAGCAGTTGACTGTCCAGACAGAAAAAGGGATGGAGGAGAAGCTCACATCGCCGAAGCACAGAGGCGTGGTGCTGAGTCAGAAGATGCAGACATCGGAAAATCGCTTGGGATGCACAAGGTCCTTTTGACACCTGAAAGGGAGGTGGAAAGCTCAGTGCAGAGGACCAGACTGTTCAGAACAGCTTGCACAACCAAGGACAGGAAATGCAAGGTCATAGTTGACAGTGGCAGCACTGATAATCTCGTTTCGACCGAGATGGTGGAGAAGATAGCACTGGAGACAACTGATCACCCAAGCCCATACAAGGTTTCGTGGCTACAGAAGGGACATCAGGTGAGTGTCACTAAACAATGTTTAGTTGAATTTAAAATAGGGGGTTATAATGATAATATTCCGTGTGATGTTATCCCCATGGATGTATGTCATTTATTACTGGGTAGACCATGGCAATATGACAGAAATGTGGTTCATGATGGGAGGATGAACACATATACCTTAGAGAAGGATGGGAGAACACACAGGTTGCTTCCGATAAAATATAAAGAAGTGAAACCAGAAGTAAGTAACACCATACTTCTCATGAGTGGGAAGGAGCTTCTCACAGAGATGGAAAAGAAGGAAGATCCACAATTCTTTGTGGTCAGGAAACCAAGAATTGTCCTGACTAGCACGAGAGTGGATGACTTACCAGTTGAGATTCAGGAATTGCTGGAGGAGTTCGCTGACATCATCGTGGATGAATTACCGCATTCGTTGCCATCGATGAGGAGTGTGAGTCATCACATTGATCTCATACCAGGAAGCAGTTTGCCGAACAAGGCTGCGTACAGATTGACGCCACAAGAAAATGAGGAGGTCAAGAAGCAGGTCCAGGAGTTGTTAGACAAAGGATTGGTCAAAGAAAGTCTGAGTCCGTTCACTATTTCGACCGTGCTTAGTCCGAAGAAACATGGAGGCTAGAGAATGTGCATCGACTCTAGAGCAATCAACAAGATTACCATCAGGTACAGATTTCCATTGCCGAGAATGGATGATCTGATGGATTGCCTGAGTGGGGCAAATTATTTTTCAAAAATTGATCTGAAGAGCGGATATCACCAGATTCGCATGAGGGAAGGTGATGAATGGAAAACAACATTCAAAACAAACGAAGGTTTGTACGAATGGCTGGTCATGCCATTTGGCTTGACAAATGCACCGAGTACGTTCATGAGACTGATGAATGAAGTCATGAAAGAGTTCATCGGGAAGTTTGTTGTCGTATACCTGGATGATATACTGATTTTCAACAAGACGAAGGCTGAACATCTAAAACATTTGGCCATTGTGATGAGAAAGCTACAGCAGGAGAAGCTGTTGATAAACATGAAGAAATATTCATTCATGAAGACAGAGCTCATTTACTTGGGGTTCGTCATTTCGGCGAATGAATTAAAAATGGATCCAAGTAAGGTGGAAGTAATTAAACACTGGCCATCACCCATAAATGTTTTTGAGGTGAGGAGTTTCCATGGTTTGGCTAGTTTCTACCAAAAGTTCATTAGGAATTTCAGTGGGATTAGCGCAGCAATGATGGACATGGTGAAGAAACAACATAAGACTTTTCACTGGACAGCAGAGGCTGAGAAAAGCTTCAATCTATTGAAGCGGAAGATCACAGAGCAACCAGTGTTGGTGTTGCCAGATTTCATGAAGACGTTTCAGGTGAAATGTGATGCGAGCGGATATGCCATAGGAGCGGTCTTAAGTCAAGAGGACATACCAGTTGCATATTTCAGCGAGAAGCTGGATGACGCAAAGATGAAATACTCCACGTATGATAAGGAATTTTATGCTATCATACAAGCGTTGAAGAAGTGGAGACATTACTTGATCCCAAAAGAATTTGTATTATACAGTGATAACCATGCGTTACAGTTTGTGACTCAGTAGGAGAAGTTGAATCAGAAACATGCAAAATGGGTAGAGTATATGCAGAATTTTACATTTGTAATTAAACACATTTCAGGGACTGCTAACAAAGTGGCTAATGCTTTGAGCAGGAAATGTTTGCTTGCAGGAGTTCCGGGTCAAAACCTTGGGTTTTGAAAACCTCAAGGACATGTATGCAGGAGATGCAGACTTCGGAGAAGCATATGAAGCAACTGAGAATCCCGTTCTCAGGGATCGAAGCCCATGGATAGACTACATGATCCAGGAGGGATTGTTATTCAGAGGCAATCAACTGTGTATTCCAAATTTCTCCATGAGGGAGAATTTGCTAAAGGAGAAACACAGTGGAGGCCTAGCAGGACATTTTGGCCACGATAAAACATTCACAAAGCTGAGCGAATCGTATTTTTGGCCAAGCATGCGAGCATATGTCAAAAGGTTTGTTGACAGGTGTCGAATTTGTCAACATTAGAAGGGCCGGAAAAAAAATGCAGGTCTTTACTAGCCATTGCCCATACCAGAGAGACCATGGGAGGCAATTAGCATGGATTTTGTACTGGGATTGCCGAGGACACAGAGAGGGGTCGATTCCATCTTTGTGGTGGTTGACAGGTTTTCAAAAATGGCACATTTTATCCCATGTCAGAAGACCAACGATGCGACTCACATCGCGAACTTGTTTTCCAAGGAGATCATTCGACTCCATGGATTGCCAAAAAGTATTGTTTCAGACAGGGACACCAAATTCATTGGACATTTCTGGAGAACACTCTGGAAGAAGCGAGAGGCGATATCCCGATAGGCTCTAAACCGTCGATTGTGTGGGACACGTGTCAAGAGATCCCGAGGAATCGAGGATCGAAGAATCGGGATTTGCAAGAGAAGAGAAAACTCGCAACTGGAACTCACGAAACATGATATCCCGATAGAGGGGTCTTATGGGCCACAGTTAGAGTAAGTGGGAGACAGGTGGCATCGGGGATCGGGAATCGGAAACACGAGAGGTGAGTGGTTTTCGACATCATAAGTCCCAATTTCACGATGGGTAAAACCCTGACAAGAGAAAAGGGAGAGCCTTGGAAAATACTCATCGGATTTCAAAGTTTTGGGAGACCCGAATTCGTGTTTTCAGGGCCCGCGATACGGCGGGGTCCGATATCTCGATAAAAGGCAAAGGAAGACCACCGAGAGAGTATCCTGTGGGTGCGGAAAGGTTCCGATAAGGGATTTGAAGAGGCAGTTAAACTCTTTGGGCCGAGGAAAGAGAAGGTCCTGGTGATCGCGGACGTGCCTTGGTGACGTCTGCACCATTTACTATGATGTTCCATAATGATTCAATGCTTAGGAGGTGGGTGACTACTCTATGCACATGATGATGAAATTTTCCACTGGTGGGAGCAGCAGATCATTGCTATTGATGACTATCCCTATGAGAGGATGCATTTCTCCTATGATTCATATATGTCTTTCCCTCTTAGTTTCACGCTAGGTGAGATTGGTAATAAATTTTTAAATTTCATGTTATTTAATTTTATTTGTTTTAATTATTTTAAGAAGTAAAACAAAAATATTTTTGGGATGGATTAAAGATAACCAAAATTTATGAATGTGCAGATATTGGACTGAGACAAACATATGGATACCCACGTCACTGACGTAGGGGTCATGATGAGGCCCATATAGGAACAGATGTTTCTCAGATGGAGCACACTTTACAGAGTGTCCATAGAAATTTGTACCACCTTACACATCATATTCCCATGATTCCTATCAAGGACTTGCCGGAGTAGATGCAACAACATGTATTTGGTGTACCATGGGCCTGGATATCATTATTTCAGTGTCTGGAAAACACTATTGTATGTTACAGAGACACACATATAGGGGTGGGGCCCTAGACATAGATCATATATCACTTTTTGTATCAACCTATATAGATGTACATTCAGGGAAAAAGGCCCAAATTTTGTATCTTAAAATCCATATTTTTGTACTTAAGGGACACATAAATAATATATACATCTCTCTTTTTGTCTTGTTATAAATGTGTTATATACAATAATGTGTGTGATTCTTAATTTATATGTGTGACAAATGCCAATCTAATACATAGTTAGCGTATGCATGAGATAGAAATTTTTCGCTTCTAGAAATATGATTATAAGTAATATAATTAAAATGTCATTCCAAAAGACGTACCCGAAGGAAACATTGGAGAAACGTAGGATCATGCACACAATATTGACCATTCAGCTGCGACACCACCAACTAGGAATCCAAGAGAACCTCTGAACATGATATACCATGCACAATAGCATCTCTTAGGAGTTCGATCATGGTTCTATACTTGGCCACATTATTTGTTGTTGGCCCTAGACAAGCACCTCCAGATATAACCACTTGGTCCAAAGGCAGATAAATTACCCATGCAAAGAAAGAGAGGTTCTGAGTGTGACATCTTGCACCATCTATGAACCCAAAATGGACCGATGACTCCAAAGATATTTTCCAATAAATCATAAACATTATAAGCGACTGAGAGAAAAATGAGAGAAAAACCAAAAATACTAACTAAGAAAAAAATACAAGAGGAAAATGCGTAAGAAAGAATGCTCAAGTGTTATACCTTTTCAAGTAGAGCCCATTTATGGGCTCCAAGATCAAATTACCCTTGTAATCGGATAACTCATAATCTCACTTCCAAAGGGAACGCCTCACAATGTAAGGGTCGTGCCACATTGGATTGAACTTTCCTACCCACAACATGTTTGTGTCCTGATTGTAAACCAAAACAAGGTCACCTTGAGAAAATATTCTAGGGCAGACAAAATTTTCATACTGAGACTTGAAACATTTCTTATGAGTATCGTTCATCGTATCAACATCATGACATTTCTCATCTAGATGCTTAATGAAGGAATTTCCAAGTTCGTCCTGCCATACAAAATCTCAATTGCTATCTTTAATGAAGGAATTTCACATTCAATATACATGTCTCACTCCACCCCATGAGCGAGTTGGAAAGGAGAGAATATAGTGGCACTATTAAATGAGATTCAGTATGCCCATAATGCAAGGTACAACATCAAATTCCAATTATATTTATTCTTGTTGACAATACGTTGGTGTATGGTCTTGAGAGACTTGTTTATGACCTCTACCTAACCATTCACTTGCATATAATAAGGAGAAAAATTATCCTACTTGAATCCCAATTTGTATGCTACTTGGACATCATTCGGTTCTAAAAGTGACTTCCATGGTTAGTGAAAATATCTCTCAGAGATCCAAACCTTTTGATAACCTAGTTGAATAGAGACAATGATGTTGTCTCACCATCATTTTCAAAAGCAGGCATGGCCTCCTCCCACATTGTAAAGTAGTCGATGGCCTCGATGATATAATGATGCCCCCTAGTTGAAGGTGGGTGGCACATGGTGAAAAAAAATCCCCACTTTGTAAATGGACCAATGGTGACTATGGGAAACAATAGCATAGGATGCACATGAACCTTTTGAGAAACAATGTGGCAAGGATGACATCTTTTGACTGCCTCAACATAATATTTAAATATCATTGGCCAAAAGTACTTGGTGCAATTTTTTTTTTTTGCTATATCCAACCTAAATAGATGATCACCACATTCTTAGTCAAGCAGTGATGAAGAATTGAATTGACCCCACACCAATACAAAGTGTCACCGACAATGAGGTAATTCTTCATTTGATGGAGAATTTGACGTCGATCGTACTGTGATTGATGTGGAGAAACATTCAAAGTCTAGAGATATATGAGGTTATATCCATACCAATGATCACTAGAAGCGATAAGGAAGAGATGCTCATCCGAAAATGAGTCTGTAATTATGGTTTCCTCATCTTCCCAAGGAAATTTCAACATCAACTTGGAGAAAACCAATGACTTTTTGGACTTAGCAGAGATGAATTCCAAGTCAATGTCTTGTAGAATGACAATCCACTTATTGTATTTTCCCCAAATTATATATCATGTAAGTATGTATTAAAATGGAATAATGTTCGTGACTACAATGGTTTTTCATAGAAAAATGTAATGTCATAATATTTTGATAACATGAACAACTTCTAAGGCTGGCTTCTCAACATGTGAATAATTTAGTTCAGGCCCAATCATACCAAAATTGAGATAATATATGGCATTCTCTTGTGATATATCATCTTCTTGAAATAATACCATACTGACAATGGATTATGTTTCTGTAATATACAACAAGAAATCCATGCTATACTCCGAAATACTGAGCAGAGGGGTAGACATAAGCATGTTCTTAAGTGAATCAAAGGATCACTATGCAAACTCATCCTAAACAAAGGGAACCCCTTTCTTTAACAAACACATGAATCCCTTAGTGATGTCGACATAGTTTGATATGAATCTTCGAAGAAATTTTCCTTTCCTTGAAGACTCTATAACTAAGGAATATTGAACGAGGGAGGAAACTAAATTATTTCCTCCACTTTTAATGGATCAATGATGATACCTTTGTTGGATACGATAAAACCAAATAGATTCCCTAAAATGACACAAAAAATTCATTTGTTTGGATTTAACTAAATACGATAGTAACGACATATTTCAAAGATATTTCTAATATGTGATGGATGGTATATCTTCTTGCGAGAGAAAGAAATGAGGTCATCTAGATAGGCTTGAACAATTTTCTTCAAATTGTGGAAAGCGAATGACATGGACTACTCGAAGGTAGCTCCAAAATTTTTGAAGCCAAAAGGAATATATTTGTATGAAAAAGTCCCACAAGGAGATATGGACACTCCCTTATGCTGATCCTCAAGCTAGATCTAAATCTAATTGTATCCAGAAAATCCATCCATGAAGGAAAATATTTCGCTTCTCGCACATTCAACCATAATATAGTCAATGAAAGGTGTTGAGAAGTTGTTCTTTGGACAAGATTTGTTTATATCATGGAAATCCATACAAACATGTATGTTTCCTTTCTTTGTATCTATTGAAATGGGGTTTGACACCCATTCGGTAAGAGGAACCACATAAATAAAACATTCCTTAAGCATATTTTCTACTTCATCCTTTATCATTGTCGCCTTCCTGGGGTTTATAGATAATTACTTTTTCCGAAAATTCTTAGCATTTCATAAGTATGAATCTCATGTTTGAAAATTCAGGGGTCAAGGAATGGAATTTCCTCATAGGACTAGGAAAAAGCATCCCAAAACTCTTTCAATAAAAACATATACATATGTATCTCTTTGGGGGAACAATCTGCACTGATAAAACCATTTTCTACTATTCCAAAGGTTTTATAGATGTTGATCATAATGGTTTCATATATATTACCCATGTTCCCCTCAACATAAACATCATTCTTTTCCAAAGGGTTCACAGATTGATTGACACCTCTACTCATAGCTTATGAATCGAATGAGCTTTGGAAGGAATTGTGATTGATGATGCATATCCTCCCATCGTCATTCTAGCCCCTTCATTGCCTCTATAATGGATTCTTTATAAGGAGATACCATGTCAAGGAAGTGGAGAGAAGTCAAAGAATTCTGAGACCAAATGGGCTCTAGAAATTGATCATCTTCTTCTATCAACAAAGAAATCAGATCAAACTCTACAGTACTTGTTGGATTGCATGATAATAAATCTCTATTGTATACAATGGCATGGCCATCCCATCATGCGCAAGACCTTCAAATGATTCACACAGTGTGGGTAACACCCACATATATTCAAAATACATAGTTCTAAATGAACCTACCCACATAATGGGAATCGAGGGGTTCAACTTTTGATAGCCAACCAGGGTAGTGCAAATGTATGAAATTGGTGTAGAGAAATTGAAAGTTCCCATAAGAAAACAATACATTCCAACACCAATGCTCTCAGTTGTCATATGAGATTTTTCGATCAACGAGAATATAGATCTTGTATTTTCCATGGAGTTAGAGTGGTTGAACGACATATGGTCTATTGTTACTATCTCCCCTTCATGAGGGAAGAAAAAAAATAGAAAAAAAAATGGGATGAAAACCATCGTCGCATAGGTCTAACTCCTTCCTAAAAAATGATTGTAGTCAAGCGAAGCGTCAACTACTTCAAATTCAACAGAAACAATCTCCCCCCCTAACTAGATAGGAAAATAGGAAATGATATTACGTGGCATAAATGATTGTCCATCGAATGCAGTTAAAAGAGTAAGAGAGGGGGTGAGCTCAGGATAATTGATTTCTTTCCAGCAAGACAATGAATTAATGCATGTCGAAGTTCCTTCATCAATGACAATTCTTCCATTGATGTGTTTTTCATACACAACATTAATTTGGAATGCCACATGGTAGGGAAGACAAGGCTTCACCTTTTCAACATCAGACTTCATAACGGGTTGGATCAAAGAGTTAGTAGCTCCTATCACAAACAATAATGCATATTGTCGCATGTGGAAACTTAATTAGCACCTCTAGGGTCAACATCATACATGGTGTCTTAGCCACGTCCTCAACAATAGAGTAGTTGGGTGAATCTCGAGCATTCAGGTTATGTGATGAACAATTATACACACCTTTAGGTATGTGTTCCATTGTTTCCTTCTTAGCATTCTCTATATGGAGAGAATTTAGAGGACCCAAAGTTTCTTTCCCCATAGACGTCGACTCAGGATTACTGTTATTTCGAGTTTGGGTCGACAAATAACTTCCTCCACTTTCTTATGGTTCACCATATTGATGAATGACATTGATCCATCCGACAAGGGTGCATTTTGGGTGCCCCCTGCCAACAAATTTTGTTTGTGTGAGAACGGGTTCTTCATCACAGTAGGTTGTTGTTGCACTAGATGGAATTGAGATTCTTATATTTTTGGGCACTGATGAGTAAGGTGATATTCACTGTAAATATCACAAGGGAATTTCACCTTCTTCTTCTCCTTTTTGGCCCCTCCAACATTCGCATCAAATTTTGGATTTTTATTATTGTTTCCACCTCATTTCTTATCCTTTCTCTTCTTATTCTTCCCTCCGGGTTGTTGGGCACCCTTTGGGGCCGTGATTGTACAATGTGAACATATGATAGTTGGATAGTGGAAATGGTCAAATTTATGGATTGACCGACCACATATGGGTGAATGTTCATCTGTTGCATCTTGTTCATAACCAAATCTGCAGTAGTGATTTTTATGGACTCAACTATTCCATTGACATGTGGTCCAGAATTCGTTTTTGTAGGATTGAAACTAGGTCTTGGTAGATTAGGTATAATTTCATAAAGGATACCATATTGTGAGTAGATTAAATCTAACTGCTAGGCCCTAAATAGTACCTCTTCCTTAGAGGATACTCCTGACGTAGATACACATTTAGAGATGTAAGGAAATACGTACTTGATGATACATTCCAACAAGAACTAAGGAGGGACTTTGACTTTGATCAACCTCTTCCGCCTCTACCACTCTTGAATATGATTCAATATGTGAGTGGTATTTCCCTATTTAAGCATGGACATGAGGTCGGTGTTGACATCCTACCAGACATGAAGCTAGAAGTGGTTGAAGAAAACCAAGTCCAGATCATGAAACATATGAAATGTTGAACCTTTTAGTTCAATGTGCCATTCCAATGTGACTGCCATAAGAGTACACTAGAAGAGACAAAGCTGGATGGAATCATTGTTTAAATAATTCGATGGACACCATATATGAAAATTCATCACATGGACACCCAAATACTCACCAGACTTACCCTCGAATTTCAGAATATCCGAAGGAAAATCGATGGGGCCCGGAGGCCAACTGGATCATGGAAAACTAGATCATTTATGAGCTTTGATAGGTATGACAAGTTTAACGTTTCCAGAAAATTTAACATCGACATGGGCCCATAATTCCAACTAGTCGAGTTGGAGCTCTCGAGTTGAGTGCTTTCCAAAAAAGAATAACCTGTGTTGTTACTGGCACTGGATTTCCAAGAAGAGATTACAGATCGGATGGGTTTTTGAGTAAATCCCTTATGAGACTGGTTATATGGAGGAAATACTCCACCCATCTGGTTCCTATAAGACAAAGTAGGGTTTTCCACTGTTGACATCCCTTGTGAAGGGAAACTCCCTTGCATTGGATGGTTTAGACTGAGAAAGGGGTTTCCCCCTGATGACATCCTGTGCGAAGAGTAATATACTTGTGTGGGATTCCATTGGTATTGGAAGGGGTTTACCCCTACTGATATTCCAGACGAGGGAAATGGATTTCTCCTGAACCCGCCAAATAATGTGAACATGTTGGAAGAAGGCAGCATGTTGATAGACTAGAATATGCCACCCATAGGACCACCCCATCCCACAAAGTGATTAGGGTTGGAAAATGGGAAACACCCTGTCCTGAGAGAGGAGAATGATGGAGGGATGTGCCCTCCAGTCCAAGGAAAGGCTTGGAGGGGATTTGAAGAACCCCCTAAACCAATATTAATACTTTGGGTAAACAACTAAGAACCAATCGACACATTCTTCATGCGAAACGATGACATCCTAAAGAAAATATTGGCACATGGAAACCATGGATTGAACCATACTATTCATTTGGTCAAATATGAATATGAAAACCATATTATGTGATCCAATCAATGGAGGATTGTAAAGACAAACAAATCCTTTGGCTTCAAGATTTGATATGCATGTAACCTCTGATGTAGAAGCGTTACATTCTGTGGGTTAAATCTCTTCGATGTCAATGAGACCAGTCAGTACAAAAGTACCATTTTGGTCAAGTCGACGCCTTCGAGGAGGCGACAAATAATTTACTTCTACTTGATCAGGTGGAAGACCTTGTATTCTCATAGACCAACGAGACGGTTGATCAACCACTTTAAATCACAGACTCAAGGTGACTACCAACACACTTACCTAATCCATATATAAACATAGAGCACACCACTAGACACTACTACATATGGGGTCAAAATTAGACAAAACATTTCAACAATAAGGATAAATTAAATCATATCATCGCAAATTATTCAAATTTTAATCTTTTTTTTTCTTGGGTGCCCTGATAACGTTGGAATTTCGACGAACCTATACCTTCATCAAATGCTTGACCAACATAGAGGATTGTTCATCGATTGATCGAAGATAATAGGATTTGTCAATCTATTGACACACATAGGGGATGCCAACTGACCATTTGAAAATAGTTTAAGGTCATTGACTTCACTAACTTGGTCAAATGTGCAAAATTCAGTGTTCATCATAATATCGACAAAGGCCTATAATAACGATTATAAAATATTATTATGGTTATTGTTCTTTGCATGATTTATTAGTCTTTTTTCTATGTGCAACTTGCCTCAAATCCAATTATAGCTCTGCATATAAGCTCTAACTTTGTACTTTGAAGGATACAAATTTTTAATATTACTTTGTCTCTTTTTTAAATATCGATATTGGATCTCTAACCCTTAGACCCTCTTTCATTTGGGGACACAAATTTTTCCCTAGGAAATATATAGGTATGAACATGTCTACTCAATTACGTTTAATTATTATACAATTTGTCTTGGTGTAGTTCTGTTTTATTGTTTGATTTTATTACTTGCTTATAGTGAAGCTTTGGAACTTATGTGGTGAAAATGTATGGTTTTAATTTTTTCATTACTATTATAAACCTTTAATAAATCTATGATGAAAATTGAGATTGGTACCATAATTAGATTATATAATTCATATATTAATGTACTTATATTGCTTCAGTGGATTTTGTTGTAATTAATATAGGAAATCCCAATGCCAACACTTGAAGAGAGTGAAAGGATGGTTGCTAGGTTAAGGGATGCATGGGAGGAACTTGTCGGTACTGATGGGAAATGTTATTTCCCTTTCTATGAATGTAGGGGCTTAAAAAGAAAAGGAGTTGTAAGGAAAACAACTAAAAAACATTGTTTTACATATGGGCATTTTGAAGGGGGGCATACATTTCGTCCCATGGTAAGTTATTCATTATATATGTCTTTTTATCGATTCTATTTATAAAATAAAATTATGTTTTAATTTTTTTTATATACACTAATGTTATTTATTGTTTGTAATTTTAAAGAAAAATCCTCCTAGGTGTTTGTCGCTGGATAAATATCTTCCAAGTACTAGTAGAAATACTATCATACAAGATGTGGAAGACAATATGAATATATAATATCACATCAATCCTATGGAAGAAGATGACACCAATAATATTGTTGAGCCGGATGATGGGACAAATATATTGATTCGAGACATCTTTGATCCTATCGATGAGGAAAACAATGATGATATTTATGATGTGCCTCTTCTTGAGAAGGAAGAACAACCCGTTATGAAGGCTCAAGAACAAATATTCTCTCTTCTATAATGTTGTTGGTGAACTTGAAGGTATTGAATGGTTTTTCAGACACTTGTCTCACACATATCCTAAGGTACATTATATAATTCGTCACATATTATACGTAAAGGTCGACTTTATTTTTCTCTATTTTTAGTGTCAATTAATGTGTAAATTAAGGATGCAATATTTTTTATTACTATTATTTACATTAACTAGTTTGTTTTTGTGATGTAGATTGTTAAGTGATTTTTTCTTACCACCATCAAATAATTTGCCTCACACATACCGAGATATGTGTGCCATTATGAAAGATATTGGAATGGAGTATCATGCTATTTATGCATGTTTGAATGATCATATTATATATTATGGAAAATACACATTAGAAAAGAAATGCCCGCAATGTCAAATTAGTAGATATCGAACTGATCAAGTAACAAAAAAGGTGCCTCACAAGGTTCTTCATCATATTTAGATAATTCCATGTTCGTAACAATTGTTTAGGTGCCAAATCATTGCACAATTTATGGATTACCATGCAAGTCACAGGAGTGAATATGGTGTTCTTCGAATGCCTACAGATGGTTCTGCATTTAGGAACATCAAAGAAAGATGGCCAATTTTTAAAGAAGATCCTTGTAATGCTATGCTTTCATTGGTAGCTGATAGTGTCAATCTATTTGGTGTGCTTAGGTATATTTACTTAGTGTGGCCTATTTTTGTTATAAACAATAACCTTCGTCCTTGTATGTCAATAAAGAGGGAGCACACAATGTTGGCAATGATTGTTCTAGGTATTTGTTTACAAAATTGTTTTGAATGACATATTTCATTTTTGTTATTCATTGCATAATTACTTATATATATACAAGGTAGTAATTATGTGTACTTTCACCCAATTAGGTAAGTACCAATTCGAATATATGAATGTATATATTGAGCCTCTTGTCAATGAGCTAGTAAAGTTATGGGTTGGCATCACTATGTATGACATCTCTAGACCATTAGGGAAAAGGCAATTTCAATTCCATGTAATACTTACATGGATAATTCATGATTCCCCAGGGATAACACTTTTTTGTGGTATGTAACATACTGATGGAATTTAATAGTATATAATTTTATGAAAATATGATGTGTGCTTCTTAAATATCAATTCCTCGTTATATAAATAATGTGTACTGACATTAATCCATATAACCTTGCAGATATTCAAACCAAGTGTAAATATGCATGTCCATTTTGTGGTCCTAGGATGAAATCACGCCATTCAATAAGTCCAGGAAAGGATGTATTTGATGAGTATAGGAGCTTCCTCCCTAAGAACCATAGGTATCGATCTACAGAAAAACATATTTGCAATTCGAAAGAAGAGACTGGAATAATTAAACCATGAAGAATGGCACCTCACCTATGGAAGTTGGAATATAATAGATTAAACTGTCAAGGTAAGCATTTAGTCTATATGTGTGTATGCATATATATTAATGTTTTACTATTTTAGTTTATATATAATTATGTTTATTGTATCTAACAAATATCATTGTAATCTCATTAATTCATTTTCATAAATGTCGTCAAGGCATTAATGGGCTTCCACGAGTAATGAAAAGTTACCCTATACAATTCAATAGGTTTCCCTACTATGAGCACCTACAAATAGCTCATTTGTTTGATACAATGCATATTGGGAAGAATGTAACAAAAACATTGTGGAGAATTGTAGATGGAAGGAGTGAAAAGAAAAAATTGTCAAATTTTGTACTGACATTCAAGAAGCCAATAATGCACTACAAAATATGATTTATTCAAATAGCAATGGGGTACACCGAAATAGTTTTCCATGGTTATTTACAGAGCATGAAAGCAATGTTGTGAAAGAGGGCATTCGGAAAATTAAATTTCCCATGATATTTGCTTCAAACATAAATAATATCTTAACGAAGAAAGGTGAATTTGGTGGGGTGAAAACTCATGATTGACATACCTTCATTAAGGTAATTATGTTGGACGTAGATTTCTATATTGAAAATATACAACTTTTTAGTATTATAATATGGTTTTATTTTCCTAAAAATTAATGATCCCTTTGTTGTTACAATATTTTCTACCTCTATCTCTACTTGACAACTTTGACAACAATGTAAAACAAGTTATATATGATCTTGGAAAATACATGAGGTAAGTATTAATGATTTATATGCAAAACCATTGTTGCTCAACTTGTCG
>ML788995.1:111430-130955 GCA_009831015.1 Picea engelmannii
TTATTGAAAATTAAAATCCATTGTTCCTAATGATTGTAACCATTGGATTCCTAGTACAACATTAGCACCACCCATGGTTATATCAATCATTGTACTATTCATTACATATTCCCCCATAGTAAGATTGATATTATTTCATTTTCTTGAGAAATTGATAGTTCCTCCATCTGCAATCATTACTTGAAACTCCGGCGCTGGATATACAAAGAAATTAAGAGCTTTGGATAATTTATAGTGAATGAAATTATGAGTACTACCAGAATCAATTATGACTATTACCTTTTTCTTTTTGATATATCATTCGATATTGAGGGTTTGAGGAGTGCTAATTCCAGCCAATGCATTAGACGATATCATGGGAGTCAACTCTTCAGACGAAATTGCTTCTACGTTTTCATATTGAGATGGTTCTTGTTCTTGCTCTTGTTCTTGTTCTTGTTCCTCTTAAAAATCTATGTAGAATAATTTCTTCTCACCACACTTATGTCCCTTACTGTACTTGCTGTCACAATTAAAGCATAAACCTTTTTCTTTTCTTTCCTCCAATTGTTGAGGTGTCAACCTTGTAGGTTGAGGTGTTTTAGAAGAAGGAGCATTATTCTCTCTATAGATGTTAGGATTGGTCCTTCTAGTAGCCATATCCATATTTTTACTTTCAACATTTCTTGTCACCCTAAATGCATTCTCCAATGATTTGGGTTCCCAAAGCCGAACCTCATGTTGAATGTTATCCTTTAAAGTTCTTATGAATACATCAATCAAGTTCTCATATGGAATATTTGTTACCTTTATATTCAATCTTTGGAAGTTCTCAATGTGCTCTGTAACTAAACCCTTTTTCTTTAGATTTATCAATTGGCTAAAGAAAGTATTGCTCCTTGTATTCTCATAGTGTGCTATCATTTCTTCCGTGAAAATTGTCCAAGTGACGAGTGATTTGTGAGAACAAAGCCATTGATACCATACAAATTTATTGGGTTCTAAATATAAAGAAGCAATTCGTACCTTTTGTGTATGTGGCACCTTATGTAGATCAAAGAATTGCTCCATCTGAAGTATCCATGTGATTGGGTCCTTGCCATCAAACTTCCTCATATCTATCTTAGGAACATGGTTGGTCTTTAACCCAAAGTTGGAGTTTCTCCATTCTTGATTCATGTTCCTTGTGTTCTCATCATGAATTTCATGGGACACATTTTCACTTTCAGGTGTCCTCTCTATTAGGAAATTTTTCATTCTTTCCATGATCTCCCTTTTTAAACCATCCATCTTAGTATCCATTATTGCCTCTAGTTCATATTTTGTCACTGTCTTATTTTATAATTCATTTATGTCCCTAGGCATGTCTTCACCTTCATCAATAGTCCAAGTATGACTGTCTGGAGGCTTATTTGGTGTATAAGTTCCCTTTTTGGGTGGCATGTTGGCCAAGTATCACTTTTGAACCTTGATTTTGAGGTGGTTATGCTAGACAATCTTTCTTTTGCTGTATCTCAAAAGTTTCGGCCCTTCTAGGTATGGAACTTTCTTTTTTTTAGTTCTCTGATATTTCTTCTCTACAATTCCACAGGTATGATCAAAATTGGATGTGCGAAGTGGAATTTACAGTAACTTCCCCACAAGTTGCTGATTTTTGGCCTTTCTAGGAGATCTCTTTTGTATAGTGCGCCCACACAAAATAATTGATATAAAATTCTGAAACTTGTACCAAAGATACCGCAGACTATCCACTATCCAATGAAACTAGTATCACTCAATTTGGATACTCTAGGAAGAAGTTATGAATGTTTTACCTAGAACACCTTCTTGAGACTAGTCAATAAGACTAGTCAGATACCCTGTCTTCCACAGGGTGTATCTACAAATGTAAGATGACCCAGAAGATGAAATTTTTACCACAGATACCTTACTAATTTATGTGAATAGCCTCTTGAGTTCAGGGTCTGAAACGTTATAGACTTTTTTTTAGAGCGAACATTCTGCAATGACTCAGTTCATGATGATTCTAGAACCCTATCTTGCACATGATGTATCTCCAAAAGTATAAGGCCTCAGGAGATGAAATATTAACCCAATGTATCTTGATCCATCTACTAAATATCCTACAAGTTTTTCCTTTTGAAACATTGTAGAAAACAAGTTATAGTGAAAATTCCAAGGTGTCTCAGATGTAGCAGCGAAATCCCAAGACCTTGAGCTCTAATACCATATGTTAAGAACCAAATATCAATATAGCAAAGAAAAACCTCAGAATAAGTACTCAACGCCTTGAAAAAGAGAGAAATTCAGATAATAAGCCTCTTCGAGGGGGAAACCTCCTTATGCCCACATAAGTGTACAATTACAAGATGATTCCAAATGAAAATGTCTCCTTGGTATATATAGGAGACTAGGAGGTACAATTACAACTAATGGACTCAAGCCAACATAAATAAAATAACATTACTAATGTAATATGCCCCAATTAAGGGGTAATGAGCCACTACTAGGGCTTAACATGCCACCCCTCATGAAGGTGACTAAACTAGGTTGCTAGCTCAAGGAGACAATGATTAAATCCATGAGCAATTCAAACCATCAAAATTCAACCATGTTTTGAACTAGAACTAGATATATGAGGCAAGAATAAGTTTCTAGACTCAGTTGTGCTAGGTAGAAGAGTAAACTAGGTAGAAAATACCTAATAATCAAGGATCTAATTTATGGAGTTAGTTAGAGATGCTTAATGCAATTCCCATATTTATATGACTTAAAATAGAAGAACTTAGTTCCCAATTGTATTTTTATTTTCATTCCCTTGTAGTAGACTAGTACAACCTATCTAAAGGAGTGAAGTTTCAACATTGTTCTAATCTATGCAATTTGTAAATATCTTGTTTCAATATTGTTTAATATAGTACTCTAAATTTGCTACATTTTATGTTATTTTCATTCCTTTCAATTACATTTATCAATGGTGTGGGTTGCAATCCTTGCAATGAGGGTTGTTTCGCTCATTAATTTTACATGTTCGATATTTGAATGATAAATATTCATTTCTATCTACTCTCCCCATTTCATAGACACTAGTATTCATCAAATCTAACTTCCAACAAACTACAAGAAAAGATGGAAAAGATGGAAATCAAAACCTAGGCTATGTGGAATGGATTTAGGGTAGCTTATAATTGGAAACCCATACTTGATTATTTTATTTACTACAAAATTACAAACTAGGATATTTATCATTGTTAAACACCTATTTCTCAATAGATTGGATATGTGATATAAATATAATATAAATAAATATACAATATATAATATATATTATATATCATATAATATATAATATATATATATATATATATATATATATATATATACAACAATTTGGTTTTTATCAAGACCTTTGCACAAAGAGATAAGAGATATTCACTATGCATGAAACATAGGCCGACAAGGAGATATATCACTACGTGGAGGGTAAGGAGATCAATACCACACATGAAACCAAGGGAAAGACGGAGATAAAGACCCATGAGGGAAAGGGTATTAAGTGAAACGCCAAGGAGATATAGACATAGGGAAATGAGATAGAATGGTGAATACTCCTAGATCGAATCCAGTAACAATTATAATCTCCTTTTGGTAAATTTTAATTAATATTCATAATAATTTCTTAAATATCACTTATAGGAGAGTTAGAATGAATAACTAAGCTTCTACTTGTAGCTAGGGTTTTGACCCCATTGGTTAGTGTGCCCACATTCTCGTTGTGCATTTTACCCTTGTATAAGTGACCATCAGAGTTCACCTAATAGTCATTTTATTGAATAAGCTCCATAATGGTGCACAATATATTTTCCCAATCAGGAGCCAATAATATTTTTAATATCCTCTATTAAGAGTAGCACAAAAGAAGCATATATCCACACTGATGTTTGTCAATATAGAAGCAGTAAGTCTACATGACTGATAAAAGACAAGGTATTGAACCTAGAACCCATCTCATTCCCAGAATAACATGTGAAATTTGGACCAAATCCTTATCTTTCCATGATTCCATCAAATATCCCAGTGCGTGCATCAATTGTAGGCCTTTGAAACCACTTTTGGAGAGTCATCTCTTTGGCGATGTTGCAAATGTAGTTGGTAATTGCTTTACCCTAGCGGGGAGTAAATGTAAATCTATTTGTAAACCAGAATCACTTTATCTTTAGGGATATTTGAGAAATTTCAAGAAGTTGTTTATGCAATGCCTGTGGTTTTGAAAAGAAGGGACAAAGGTCACTTCCCTTAATTTGAAATACCTATTTTGGAGGATTCAATTTTAACATATTTTCCTGAATAAAATTTGTAATTGTTTGATCATCATGTACCTCAATGAAGAAATGCCACATAGAGCCATAATTATCTTCATTGAGAGAGAGATTTGTTGAAAAATTGGTTTTCATTGATTTCAACCCTAGAAGAATCCCCGAAACTAGTTATGTCAACCCTAGAAGAAGCCACAAAGCAAGTTTGGAAGCCTCTAGAAGCGGTGGGTGTATTTGAAGAAGTATCCAAAGTGGTCCCTTTATGACATATCTTTAATCATGGACCTCACAGGAAGATGCTTTAAATAAGTCTACAAGAATCCCTAGAATTAGGTTTAAGTGATTAAGAATCCCCAGTGTTGAAATTACTAATACAACTGAGAGGGGGGGGGTGAATCAATTGTCTTTGAGCTTAAACAATAATAATTCTGTTAAAACATTCTTAATCTTTCTTCAAGTGATCATCAACATTATAAAGCATATGGACAGTAAAAGTAAAAAGCATCAATCACACATAAGGTATACACAGAGACAGATTTTCACGAGGAAACCCATAAAGGGAGAAAACCTCTTCTTCTTCGAAATGATAGGCAGTGTTTTAAGTTCTGTACATCATCCTTAATTGAGCACCAACTCAATGTGATGCTGCTACCTCTGTTTTTACAAGCTGCAACTTATTTGAGAGCACCAAATCTCTGGTTTCTCTAGCACCCACTAGAAGGAATCCCCAACTCCCTAGTTTCTCTATCACCCACTAGAAGGAAGCACCAACTCCCTATATGTTCCAGCACCAACTGGATGGAAGCACCAACTTCCAGTTACACAGGCTCCAACCTGTATAACAGAGAACACTTGTTCTCCCTTGCACCACCCTGCCACCCTAGTTTCTCTGGCTGCAACCAGATAGAAGCTACAACTTCCTGTGTTGAAGCTCCCACTTGAACCTCTGAGGACAACAGTCCTCCCGAGCACCTCCCAACCTCCCTAAAATATGAATGAATAAATAAACACACAACTACACAGATAAATCAATTCTTACCAATCTTTCTTTGTTCTGTGCATCTGGTCATCTTCTAACTGTTCTGCAATTCATTTCTTCCTCTGTCTGTTCAGCAGATCTGCTCTACATCAACTTGTTCTGTCATTCTGCTCTTCTTCAACTTGTTCTGTTATACTGCTCTACGTTTCATCTCACACTTCACATATGCTCAATCTCATCCTGCGCATCCTCTCATTTTTCCTTTTCTTACAGTTTCATTCTTTTCTTATGCAGAACAACAACCCTTTCATAGTGTGTCTCATTTTTCTTTTATACGCACATCCACGATGGTTGCACTTCGCATTTCCTTCGGCAAAAGAAAGACAACTTTCCAAGCAAATGAAACGACAACTGATTAGCAATCATGAGTCTATTTTGCTAACATATTCGTAACTGAGGAGTTAACTGTGAGAGAGAACAATAACCCTCTGATCATATTCCCATTTATCTGCGCCGTTGGATGAAATTTATTGTTATTGCCTTTAAATCGGGTTTCGGCATTTTGGAAATCCTGTGTTGAGTGTCTCGACACTTCATTTCGTGATCTCCGAAGTTCTGATACATAACTTTTCTGCACTAGCTCCTTCCCCAATATGACTATGGTCATAACCAAGCGCTTATGCAAAAAGCGCTTTCGCGATTTCTCATTTCGTGATTTTCGACACTATGCTCCGTTGACCCCAAGTCAGTGAAATTTCGATCACTTGCCACATCTCTTGTGATTCGATGGTCCATATGTGATCTTGATTCAATGGCTACGATTGAATCGCGATTTCGACATCCTTGATGTCCAGTGTTTTTGTCACTTCAAAGTCCCGATTCACGAAACTCCGACATGGGGTCGGATCAACGGTCCAGATCTGATCTCGATTCAATCGCTACGATTAAATCACGATTTCTCATATCGCGATATCGGGATTCCTGATGTTAATAATCTTTGACATGTCCAATACTCGATCTGCGAAACACCTGAATTGACTGGGATCAACGGTCCAGATTCAATTTTGATCTGACGGCTCAGATTAAATCGCGATTTCGCAATTCTTGAAGTGAATGTTCTTGATGCCTCCAAGTCTCGATCAGCGAAACTCCGAAAGGGAGTCGGATCAACGGTCCACATAACCCCCTAAGATGGATGGTTGTCGTAATTTCAACATTTTGTGCGCCCGCTTCTCCTTGTTATACTTTAAAAGGCGTGCAGGTTCTCCTTTATCCAACGATGGTCGGGTCTTGCGCTTGGATCTAACGTCTGAGATCTGTCCTCCTCTTCAATGCTCTTCTTGTCTATATTCTGATCTGACGACCCTTGTTCTTTCGGGAATTTTGAATGGATCCAACGATCAGAAATGCTTCTCAAGCTTTACGGGCTTTCGATCATTCGATCAACCTGAACTTATCTTCTGGTTTCCTGGTTGCGTTGCCTTCGATCATTCGATCTTCCTAAACATATCTTCTGTTTGCCTGTCTGTTACAAACTTCCTGTACTTATGCCATCAATCCTCTGTACATTCTTCCTATACTTATGCTACTTTACATCAATGACAAGCATTCGATGTCTGTTAAATATTTTCCATTCGCTGTTAGTTAAATATTTGCCAACACCCAAAGGTGAGGTCATGAAGCCTGAAGTTTTTGAAAAAAAAAAGAGTGCAAAGGACATTTCAAATTCATGCAAAACCTCCATTGATTGATAGTCCTTGTCAAGCCATCTCTAATGGTAGGTGGCACACCATGTGGTTCCTCATGTTTGAGGAGTTATTCCATATTAAAGATGAATACCTGAAGTATGGTAAAAAAGCCCCAGATTTAAGGTCAAGAAGTTATAAGTTGGCCCTAAAGTCAAGTAAAGGAGAAAACATTGTTACAAACAAGAAGTTACAAGTCAACTGAAGGTCAAGTAAAGAAGGTGCTTGGAAGGGAATAAATACACATTAAGAGCCTCTCATTTTTATCATTAAATCTTGTGATCTCTTATCACAAGCTTGGTAGTGAATTTCAAAGGGAATATGAAGTGAATAAGGGTGAAATTCCAAGGGAAGATGAACTCTTGTGATGATGTGTTATAAGGTATGTTTTTAAAGGTCATCTTACCATTTTCGCTATAACGTTTGTTCTATAATGATTCATATAGAAAAACTTGGAGGATATTGAGAAGACATATCAAGTTACCAGTGGTACAAATTTTAGTGACTAGGTCGTTGCAAGTTTGGAGATACACTTTGTGGAAGATAGGGTTTTTTACTAGTACTATAACTAGTCTCAAACATGTGTTCATGGTAAAACAATCATAACTTATTCATAGAGGATCCAAATTATGTAAGAAAAATTGCATTGGAAAGAGTACAATCCGTAGTATTTTTTGTGTGATATTCATAATTTGATATCAAATATTGAGTGTGTGGCATGTTGTACAAGTTTTCTCTCCAGAATATGCCAAAATTCAGGAAGGTATGTCATTTTTTATATATCTCTTTTGTACTAATGATTGAAGGAGTGAAACATGGAGGTATTTCAGAGAAGATATAGAATAATATTGGGTACAAATTTTAGACCTTGATTCATTCCATGTATCGAGTTATACTTGTTGGAAGTTAGGGTTTGTGTTTAATCCATAAATTAGTCCCAAACAAGTGTTCGAGATAAATTTAAGAAGTGATGTTGAAGTTTATATGTGGACCCATGTGGACCCAATTTCTAAGTGGACCCAAGTTGATGATGTTTATCTAGTTTTGATGATGATGATGTATCAATTGTAGTGGATCCAGTTTTGATGATGTTGATGTATGAGTTGTTGTGGATCTAGTTTTGATGATGATCATGTATCAATTGTAGTGGATCTAGTTTTGATGATGTTGATGTATGAGTTGTTGTGGATCTAGTTTTGATGATGATGATGTATGAATTGTAGTGGATATAGTTTTAATGATGATGATCTATCAGTTTCAGTGAAATTTATAGTGAAAGGTTGAGTTTGGTTTTGATGATGATGATGATGTATTAATATCAATGACAGTTACAATGACAAGTTGAGTTTGGTTTTGATGATGATGATGTATCAGTTTCAGTGAGAGTTATAATGATAGGTTGAGTTTGGTTTTGATGATGATAATGTAGAGGTGACAACAACAGTGATAGGTTGAGTCTACATTTATATTTCATGGAGGAAGGAAGGGGAAAGGAAATGGGGTTGTAGCCTCCTTTTGGTTGGAGCCAGAGAATCTAGGTAGTTGGATCTTACTTCAGGTTGGAGCTTGTAAACTAGGGGGTTAGAGACTCCTTCCAATTGGTGTTGGAGAATACATGGAGTCGTAGCTTCCTTCATGTTGTAGTCGGTAAACTAGGGGGTTGGAGCCTCCTTCTAGTTGGTGCTGGACAATTTAGGGAGTTGTAGATTTCTTCAGGTTGGATCCTATAAACATGGGGTTGGAGCCTCCTTCCAGTTGGTGTTGGAGAATATTGGAAGTTGGTGCTTCCTACAAATGTAATATTGAAGATAGATATTAAAACACATTCTGTGGTTTTCTCCCATTTGGGTTTCCATGTAAACTTGTTTTGTATTGTGCATTTGTGGTTATATGTTTATGATATGTTAAATGCAATCATAAGTGAATGAATTGTTCTTAACTTAATCTTTACATGATATGGTTGAAAATGGTAAAAGGTGCTCAATACTGATTCAGCCCCCCTCTCACTATTGGTGAATATTCCAACAATTAGTATCAGAGTAGGTCCTTCAGAAACAGTCTAACCACTGGAAGGTAGATCATGGATTGCACCAAGAATGGAGCGTCGGTGTTTGATGGTTAGAGATATGATTTCTCGAATAGAAGGATGAAAACGTTTTTGCAAGCATAAGGATTTGATTTCTGGCAAGTAGTAGTAGACGGATACAAGGCACCTGCCACTCCCCCAACAGATAAAGATAGAAATAAACTTTCTGGAAAAAAATAGAAGGCTACGAATGTTATTCTGAGTGGTCTGGATAGCTCAGTATATGTCAAGGTTATGCATTGTGACTTTGCAAAGGATATTTCAGACAAACTTCAAAATGTTTACAAAGGAGATGCATCATTCAAAGGGTCTAAGCTTCAAACTTATACATGTCAATTTGAACAACTGAAAATGAAGGAATATGAAGATATTGCAACTTATTTCTTACGAGTTGATGAAATAATGAATGCTATTAAAAGTTTAGGACAATAAATGAAAGAATCAGTAATTGTTCAAAAGGTGCTAGTGTATCTTCCAATGAGATTTGATCCTAATATTTCAACCCCAGAATAAAGAGAAGATATTGCTACATTGAGCATGGACGAGCTATATGGAATACTTACAGCTTATGAAATTATAACATAATAGGATAATCCATACAAGAAGGAAGAAACTTTCAAAGCATCCAAGAAGACAAGAAAGAACAAGCAAAAGTAAAAGTCAAGCTCTTGCTGCAATGACGATTTAGATGAAGATGAAGAAATAGCCAACTTTGTGAGGAGGTTGAAGAAAGGAACTAATGAGTACAAGGGTAAGATTCCCGTAATGTGCTTTAAGTGTGGTAAAGTTGGTCATTTTTCTTCTAAATGTCCTTACGCTAAGAATTCAGATAGTGATGAAGAAGAAGTTCCCAAGAAAGAAAACAAATATCAAAAGGGAAACAAGAGGGAAAATACAAGAAAAGTCTTCAAGAAAATCCTCTACTCAAAATAAGATGGTTCCTCATGAGGATGATGATAGTGACAGTGAATCAGAAAGAGTTCTCTTCATGGCAATGGAAGCTCAGAAAGAAACCCTTGAAAGTGACGAAGAAGGAGAAGTGGATCTTGAGACAGAACTAATCAATTCCCTAAGTGAGATAAAAAGAGAAAGGAAGAAAAACAAGTCACTCAAGGAAGAATTGTTCAAGCAAAAAGAGAGTTCTCAAAACCCCAACAAAAATTATGAAGAAGTTGCTCCCTTAAAAATCAAGGTAAAGGAAGCAAAAAAGAGAGAAGATATTTTGACAATTCATCTTAAGGAAAGATCTCAGGACTTAAACAAGCTTGAGGCATAATTTAGTCATCAAGAAAGAAGATTTGAAGAAGAAATCATCTCCTTGGAAACCCAACTTGAAGAGCAAAGAGAACGTAAGAAGTAATGAATATCCCGATAATAAAGAAATAAGAAGATTGTGAGAATCTTGAAGAATAAGTCATCTCATTAAGGGTTGAAATTAATAAGCTCAACAAAAACTTGAAAAGCTCTCAATTACTAAAAGACATTCTTAGCTATCAAAGGTCACCATTCAATAAAACAGGTCTTATATACATTGATAAGGTCTCATGCAACGAAGACACAAATGCCAATCCTAACAATATGCTGCTAGAGACCATAACACATTGATATAATTAATCCAAATGACAATATGCCTTAAGTAGATTATAATTGTAGTTAACAAGTAACTCGATTCATCGTGGATTGGAATTAAAGAGAGATTGTTACAAACAAACTCTAATTAAAAGTGAATTGTGTAATGTGTTGCATAATTGTAATAAATTTTACAAATGGAAGTTGGGATTGTTAGCTTAAATATTGGAATTGATTCATAATTTTTTTTTATTAAGTTATGTATATTTTCTTGAAATAGCATCACATCAACCAAGTTTCAAGTGGAAATTCTTATCCTTAATTGATATAGCTTGAACACGTAAAAGAGTGAAATTAAATTGAATTGATATAAGAAATGAATAATGGTTTATTGATATCAACCAAGTTTCAAGTGGAAATTCTTATCCTTAATTGATATAGCTTGAACACGTAAAAGAGTGAAATTAAATTGAATTGATATAAGAAATGAATAATGGTTTATTGATAGAATGAAAATTATTTAATTTATTCAAAAGAAGAACTATAACACCTCTCTTTGTTAGTTTTTTCAAATAATATAATTATGTGAATTGTGCAAATTATGTCTAACTCTCAAGTATTTAGTTGTCATGGTTGCACAAATTGTATCAAAGTAATCTGTAATAAACCCCCTCCCCCACACATACATATATAATTTCTACATTTCTATTCACATTCATTGGATTTATATTTAAAAAGAATTACAAACTTTTTAGGTTATACATTTCATGTATTATCATTATTTAAATTATAATTTAACTTAGATACCAAAACATATCTCTAATTTTAAATTATATAAAACCATAACAACAAGGTTCAAATACTAATGAAATAAAAATACCATTAATTCATAATTACATAGTTATAAAAGTCTAAATATTAACCACAAAAATGATGTATATATTATTTGAAATTCCACATAACTATGTTTATACACCAAACTATTACTTAAGCATATCATAAACATTACTTAAGCATATCATAAACCTGAGTGAATATTTCATCAGTTTATTATAAGAACTGTGTGTGCATTAAACGATATACAATTGTTGAAGTACAAACAGAGTATGGAATACTCTCTGCACATTTAAATAATATGCAATCATTGAGTTATAAACCTAGTATGGAATACTCTGCGCATTTAAACAATATGCCATCGTTGAGTTATACCATACACTATATTCATACATGGTCAATCCCAGGAATTCGACCCATTATTGAATTAAACCATAGCGCATGGAATTATATTTATAATATGGTCCACCCAAAGGATTTGACCCATTGTTGAATTACACTATAGACAATAGGACTGTATTCATAATGTGGTCAGTTCAAAGGATTTTGACATATAAATTTAAATCTACAAAATCCAGAAAATTCAAAAGATAAATTGTGACTGTAATTTTGAAATAATAGATTGAATCATTGAATACATAAACCAAATAAATAGAAAAACATTGACCTATAAATTTAAATCTACAAAATCCAGAAAATTCAAATGATAATTTGTGATTGTAATTTTGAAATAATACAGTGAATCATTGAATACATAAACCAAACAAGGGTAGTTGTGGAGTAAGAATCATTGAATACATAAACCAAACAAGGGTAGTTGTGGAGTAACAAGTCCCTGCTGAGAAGGCAGCCTAAAATCAGGGACTTGTTGCTCCGATATTCGTTTGTTCCATTTAACATAAAAATTAATATTCAGAGACTGCCAAACGGCCTGGCTTATATTGTGCCTGCAGTGGTGATAGATAACTACATGGACTGTGATTGCAATATTCCTCCCCATATGCGCAGTTAGTAATGGATATTCCTCCTTGTGCCCATTTTAGTCAGTTGTTTTCCCGCATTAGCAGTTAGCTGGTTATAATTCAAGTTTTACTGGTGTGGTTCTAATAGGTAGCAACATTTGTTGACAGGGAGTTTGGAGAATTTCTTTGAATACTAACAATGCCAATTCAAAGTAAACATTATTATTGAGTTATGGAGTTAGTGTTAAATATCAAAAAATGTCTAATAAATTTAATTTTTAATTTTAATATATTTTTAGAAGATGAATTCTTGGTTTTTATATGTCTTTGAAAAGAGACATTTTAGAGAAAGCAGACAAAGATGGTTATTTTAATAATTGTGGTAATGTCAAAAATGTTATTCATTCAAAAATTAATAATTTATTCGATTTATGTGCATGTACGAGTGTGTATTACATGGTACATAGTAGCCATGCATCACTTCCACTTGGTTTGCATTCATGTTGTCAGTGCCTCTGCTCCACTTGGTTCAATCTTAGTCTGGGTTCAATCCTCTCTCACTCAAACTACTGTTGGCTCCGGCTACTACTTACATAGGGCTAACTACTGGTATCTACAGCTTATTTCGTAGTCAACAAGGGAGCCTCTAAGCTATAAAAACTATGGGAGCCTTTTTCGACATGAGACATGGAACAAAACATAACATAAATGAATGTTGTTGCAGGGATGTTGCAGAACCAAACGACTATCGCTACTTTGTTGTGGATCAAGGGGAAGTGCTCCCCCGCATCAAAATAGGCAGGGAAACTGAGGAGGCACGGTCAGGGGCGATATAGGTCATCAAGTATAACGATTCGTGCTACAAAATTGAAAGACCACATATGATATGTGCCAATCGAGTGGCCTCCTCCTTTATTTGGCTGAACATGCCATAGCTATCTTTCATTTTGCTAATGTAGGTTCCAATGAATGGAGGTGAACCACCAAGAGAAAAAAAGAGCAATTTCAGTTCCTTACGGAGCTTTGAGGATGCACCAAGCCACAAGGGACATGCTCAAACACTCAATCCATGAGAAGCAAGAGGATAATTTAAGATGAAATAGAAGGATTGATGTGGTAGAAGCAACATTGAACCCTGAACCATTGTTCACCCAACCATTGGCTATTAGAGGACCTGAGGAAACTCTGGAAGAGACATTGGAGAAGTCTGCTAAGGCTAAGGAGGCTCAGAAGTTAATACATGGAGTCAGGAAAGATGTAGCAAGCAATATTGAAGATAGAATGACTTCGTTATTGGAATTTTGGGACCTTACAAATAAATCTTCTGTTCTTAATGGAATAATTCTCTCTTTGAAAGAACTATTCAAATGAGAGTTGTAGTAATATATGGATTTGACTGAGAATTGTGTAGACACTTTCATTAAAAAGTTGTCTGATATGAGCGAGCACAGGAGGAAAAAGAAAAATCTTCCTTTCCTTAACAGGCAAGCAACCTTACCTAAGAACAACTAAGTGGGAACTTGGTCGTTTCCGGAAGCTGACTCCTCGATATCTAGTTCATATCCTCTATTTACATGTATATATGATGCAGTTATAATATATTTAACCTGCCTCCCCTCGCTCTCTGCTCCAAGACGACTCCTTGCCTCTAGTCTCTCCGGCTCCGTCCCGCTCAGCAGATCTTACCAGTCCTCCAATATCTGTATCTGGATCCGCCAAATAGGCTAAATTGAATTTTTAGGATGGCTTGTGAGCTACTTGCTCAAGGCACGGGTTCTATATAGACCAGGATTCGGTGCGGAAAAGCGAAATAGACCAGGATTCAGTGCAACAAATATCTCGGTATTCTAGTAAGCCTTCCTCCTAATGGAAACAAACACCAAAGTTCATTTGAATGATTAATTTTGATCACGGTCACTCTGTATGTCAAATCGGAGTCGAGCAACAGCAACAACATCGCGCTCAGCATGACCGACAGTCAAAATCTTAGGGATTTAATCATCTGAATATTCTTCTCTTTGCAGTATCCCAATTTTATGTTCTAATCCACTATAGCTCTGCGGCTGCTGACACTCTCACCTTCTTGCCCGTGTATTTGAACTAGTGCCTCCCCAATGGTAAAGCATGCAGTAAAGGCGACGATGACGCCACCATCGTCGGTCTGCGGATTTCCTCAACCCCTCTATTAGGGATTTTCATCACTCCTAAGCCAGCTGGTGGTATTGGGCTTCTTCGTCATTCCCAGGGCGGGATGGTTGGGTTATTCTTGGGGAAATTGGAGAGGAAGTATGAACAGGCTCATGTTGGTACATTTGTATATATGCAGGTTGGCACGTTTGCATGGTAGCAGTTGCAGCAGACACGTCAATAGGACATGCTCTATGCACTAAGTATGCGAGGAGTAAACATTCTCAAACATTTAATGTTGAGAAGTAATGCTAGAGTTATTTCTAGCATTACTTCATTTCCAAAAAATGAGGTTGCAAATGTAAGACTTTCAACCAAGATAGACTATGTTATTTTCTCCATAGCTTCGGGAAGAGGCCAAATAAAAAGTTCAAATGAAAACGTTGATTAAATTACAACCTAAAATGTATGATTTTGTAAAACTTTGATTAAAACCATCAAAATTCATTGATTATTATGCCAAGTTAATAGAAACATTGAAAATCGATTACAATTAGTTCCTACCAACCCGAAAGGCAGGGACTAATAAATAGAAAAAAGATTTGCACACAGTTCAATAGGTAGATTATGACTATTGTTTCAAAATTACAATGCTTATTTATCCATCTCATAATTCAAAATTACAACGCTTAGTTATCCATCTCATAATTCAAAATGTATGACTTGTATAAATATATATTCAAAATGTATGTGTAAACAATGTGTTAATAAATATATATGTATTTATCCATCTCATAATTCAAAATTATGATGCGTATTTATCCATTTCATAATTCAAAATGTATGTGGAAACATTATGCTTGTATAAATATATATTCAAAATGTATGCGGAAACAATGTGTTTAAATAAATATATATGAAAGCACAATTACTTTTCTATTCCATATAATAATTAAGTTCATGGAGAAGTTTAAATAATTCTAAAACCCATGTATATTATGTATATATTATCATTGAAATAAAAGAATATATATTACAAATTAAGATGTAAATGTGAAAAACTCAACATATTTACATAACTTTTTGTTTCTGAAATTTTTGTTGAAAAAATCTGAATTTGGAGTTTGTACTCCTTACATCAATTTTCCATGGTATTTCTTCTTGTGTCACTTACGAATTAGAGATACTCCATTGTTTAAACACCCTACTAATTCTAATGAGTAATATTTTTCTTCAAGGACCCCAATATTCAATCGGGGTTGTGTAGAAGGTATCAATCTAACAAATAAGAATAAGAGAAGATTGAAACCATTAATATTGAGAAGAAAATCCTCACTTCACAACACTCTTCAATAGATCAAAATCCTCAACAATCACCAATAGAAAGTTAAGTATGATGACAACCATCTAGCATTAGGGGACACAAGTGTCTTTTCTCTTGTTCAAGCCTTCCTTTTATAGGTTATGTGGCTCAAGCCACTTGTCCATCTCATGCAAAAATATAATTTACCAAACTACTAATTAACTATTATTCACCCATCCATGTGTCACTCACATGCACAAGTAATTACTTATTTGAAAAATATAAAATAATGATTTATCCTCACTCAACTCTCACATTTTCTATTTTTACTCTTATATATCTTCTTGATCTCCTCCTCCTCATTTCTTATTTGAGTGAGTGCACATGGAGTTATTTATTAAATCTCTTTAACTTCTTCCAAACCACTTTTCTTTTCCCACATTTATATTTGAATTTGAATTCCTTGCTCTTCTTTCTTCTCCTTGATTTATGGGTGCACTAGTAATTGGTTTCTAATTAATTAAAATTACTTTATTTTCATTTCATTCACATTCTAAAATGTACTTATTTTTTAATGGATTTTAATTAAACTAATTTATTTCTATTTGTTATGATATATTTAATAATATATATGCTCAATCATACTACTATCCATTTAATTAATTTTTCATTTATATTAAAATGCATAAACTATATGATTATACTTCTCATGCACTTGCTAAAACAATAATCTTTTATATGTTTAATCAAACATATTTTAATGTATATTTGACCATTTATAACCAATACCAAGGGTGCCATGATTCTTCATGCCCTTCAAGAGTTACCTTTTAGTAAGTACCAAGGGTGCCATGTTTATGCATATTCTTCAATCACCCAACTTGTTTTTGGATGGGGGAATGGTGCAACTGTTGAGACCCTATTAAATCAACCTTCGCCGCACTTGTTGAGAGACTAATGGTCACTGATGAATATATATATTGTAGTTCTCAATTTTATCTGATTACTATGACAAACCAAACTTATTATTAGAGGGAATTTGTTGGCAAATGACCCAATTATTGACTATTATTATGATGATGAGACTTAAATTTTAATTTTGACTGAGTAAATTTGAGAATGATGAATTGGTTAAATTAAATTCATGTGATGTTTAGATAAATATTTTATACAACGATTTGATGAAATAAATCATGATGATTAATTCTCTCGATGATTTTACATGAGACTTGGACATATTAAACTGTGGATATTACTAATAGTTTTTCCTTCTGTGAAAGGAAACTATAAAGGTGCATTGATGTGGAATATCATCGACAAGATTTTGAAAATAGTAATTATGTGGTGAATATGTTTTGTATATTTGATATGAATGATGAAATTTACTGAAAAAATGATGTATTGAATATAGGCACATGGAACATGCTTGCTAATCGATCCACACGTGGGTAATGAATCTATATAGAGTTATATAGGGTACTATCAGGAGAGGTGGAACAACACCCCTATTTCCACCTACTAGAGCTCGGTGTAGGACATTTTTACTCGAGGGTTGCACATTGTTGTGAGGGTAGGTCATGGATTCTATTACTTGTTAAGAACCAAATATCAATATAACATAGAAAAACCTCAAAATAAGTACTCAATGCCTTGAAAAAGAGAGAAATTCAGATAATAAGCCTCTTCGAGGGGGCAACCTCCTTATGCCCACATAAATGTCCAATTTCAAGATGATTCCAAATGAAAATGTCTCCTTGGTATATATAGGAGACTAGGAGGTACAATTACAACTAATGGACTCAAGCCGACATAAATAAAATAGCATTACTAATGTAATATGCCCCAATTAAGGGGTAATGAGCCACTATTTAGGGCTTAACATGCCCCTCCCCTTGAGACAAGCGTTGTCCGCAACGCTTGAGTAACTCTGGATGCTTATGTACAAAAGACTCATCTTCCCAAGTGGAATCTTCAGCCGGTAGTTTCCTCCATTTAATGAGATACTCTGAAATGGATCTATTCCTCAGCTGGTGAATTCTTGTGTCAGTGATGGATTTAGGCTCCAATATGATTTTTCCTTCCTCGTCAAGTTCTGGCAATATAGTTTGAACTGGGATCTTGTCACCTATAACCTTCTTAAAGCATGAAACATGGAAAACTGGGTTTACTCGTGAAGATGCAGGAACCTCCAATTTGTATGCCATAGTACCAATCTTTTGCAACACCTTATAAGGGTCATAGTACTTTGGTGATAATTTATTATCCTTCTTGGCTTGCTTGAGGGACATATGTTTGTATGGTTGTAGTCTTAAAAAAATCCAATCCCCTACTTCAAAACTTGTTTCACTACGATGTTGATCTGCTTGTTGTTTCATGCGATTATGTGCCATGGTCAAGTTGTCCTGTAATATTTGGAGAACTTGTTATTGATGCTTGATGTGATCTTCCACTACTTGAACCTTATATTTTCCTTTTAGAGAAGAAGTGATGGAAGGAGGGTGGTATTCATAGAGTTCCATAAATGGTGTCATTTTTGTTGCAGTATGAAATGAAGTGTTACACCACCATTCCGCCAAGGGTAACCATTTGAACCATTGTATTTGTTTATCAGAGACAAAGAAATGAAGGTAGCCTTCCGAACATTTGTTCACTATCTCGGTTTGTCCATCCGATTGAAGATGATAGGATGAGCTATGAGACAATTGAGTACCCAAACAAGAAAATAATTATGTCCAAAAATGTCCAGTGAAGATGGGATCTCTGTCACTTACAATAATCTTTGGGCTTCCATGTATATTTTGAACTATCTCCATGAATGCGGTGGAAAATGTACTCGCTTTGAATGGATGGGAGAGTGCACAAAAGTGTGTGTACTTGGTCAATCTATCAACAATCACCATGATGACACTCTTTCCTTCAGACTTCGATAACCCTATGATGAAATCCATGGAAACCTCCTCCCAGTGTTGACTTGGGATGGCTAATGGTTGTAAAAGACCTAGGGTATTAATTGTTTCCACCTTATTTTGTTGGCAAACCAAACATTCTTCCACAAACCTTTGAACATCAGTTTTAAGGCCATCCCAAAAATAATCCTTCTTGACCCTATGGTAGGTTTTCAAAAATCTTGAGTGCCCTCCTACTGGAGAGGTGTGCAATTCCAATAGTACCTTTTGTTTGAGTTGGGATTTCTTACATAAATATAAGCGATCTTTGTACCATAGTGAATCATTTTTCCATGTAAATGTATCCGATGCACTGGAATCCTACTGCAACCTTTGAATGAGAGTCCACACGTTTTCATCATTCTTCCATTCATCCCTTGCTTCTATTATCCAATCGAGTTGGATGATCGAGATAACATAGAGAAAGGCCTCAACATCTTCATCCTTTCTTGAGAGTGCATCTGCCAAAACATTTTTCTTCCCTTTTTTATAGACGATTTCAAAATCATAAGCCAATATCTTGGTCACCAATTTTTTTTGTTCTTCTGAAGATAGTCTTTGTTCCAAGAAGTATTTAAGACTATCATGATCTGTTTTGACCTTGAAGTGCCTACTTATTAGGTAAGGACGCCATTTCTTCAATGCATGTAGTATTGCCATCATTTCCTTCTCATAAATGG
>ML788995.1:131005-165596 GCA_009831015.1 Picea engelmannii
GACTATCATGATCTGTTTTGACCTTGAAGTGCCTACTTATTAGGTAAGGACGCCATTTCTTCAATGCATGTAGTATTGCCATCATTTCCTTCTCATAAATGGGTTTGTGTAAGTCCTTTCCCTTGAGTGGTCGACTTTCAAAACCTAGGGGCCTTCCTTCTTGCATTTGGACAACACCAATTCCATTTCCCGAGGCATTGCATTCCACAATAAAGGTTTTTGTCAAGTCTGGAGTGGTCAAGACAAGATATTTTCACATCACCTCTTTAAGTTGTTCAAAATCGTTAGTTGCCTCTAGAGTCCATGAAAATGCATCCTTCTTAGTTAGTGTTATTAAAGGTGTTGTTATTCTTCCATAGTGTCAGACAAACTTGCAGTAGTAACCTATCAAACCCAAAAATCCTCTAATATTCTTCAATGTTTTGGGAATCGGCCAGTCCATCATGGCCTTAATCTTGTTAGGGTCTACCTTGACACCTTCATGAGATACAATATGACCCAAATAATCTACCTCCTTCACTTCAAAGAAACATTTGGATGGTTTGGCATATAGTTGTTGCTCCTTTAGTAGTTGTAGAACCTTGTCAACATGTCACACATGATCCTCCCAAGACTTTCTATAGATTAGTATATCATTAAAAAGTACTAAAAAAAAAATTCGAAGGAAGGGTTTGAAAATGGAATTCATCAACCCTTGGAATGTAGAAGGTGCATTTGTAAGGCCAAAAGGCATGACCAAAAATTCATAATGGCCTTCATGAGTTCGGAATGTTGTTTTTGGGATATCTTCTTCCTTCATTCTAATTTGATGATACCCTGAACGAAGATCCAAATTTGTGAAATAGATTTCTCCATGTAGTTCATCTAACAATTCATCAATGACGAGAATGGGAAATTTATCTTAAAGTGATCTTGTTGAGCTCTCTATAATCTGGACACATACGCCACGAGCCATCTTTCTTGAATACCATTACCATCGGTACAGAGTAAGAACTTTGGCTAGTTCTAATAATTCCATCCTCTAACATTTCTTCAACCATGCACTCAATTTCACTCTTCTGGGCATAAGGGTATCTGTATGGCCCGATGTTAGGAAGAACACTCCTAGGAATTAGGTGAATATCATGATCATTATTTCGAGTGGGTGGAAGACCTTTGGGAATATCTTCAAATACTTTGTAATTCTTATCAATGATCCCTTGGAGATCTAGAGGAATATATGGCTTAGATGTCTGAACATCTAGTGAGCATAGTTGTGCAATAACACCTTGACGCCCCTTGATTTTGAGGTGGTTCTTCTAGACAATATTTCTTCTACTGTATCTCCAAAGTTTCAACCCTTGTGGGTATGAAACTTTATTTTTTTTAGTTCTCTGATATTTCTTCTCTGCAATGCCACATGTTTGATCAAAATTGGATGTGCCAAATGGAATTTACGATAACTTCCCCACAACTTGCTGATTTTTGGCCTTTCTAGGAGATCTCACTTTTATAGCGTGCCCCACACAAAATAATTGATGTAAATTCTGAAAATCGTAACAGATATACTACAGACTGTCCACTATCCAATGCAAATGGACTCACTCAATTTGGATACTCTAGGAAGAAGTTATGATTGTTTTACCTGGAACACCTCCTTGAGACTAGTTAATAGGACTAGTCAGATACCCTATCTTCCACAGGGTATATCTACAAATCTAAGATGACCCAGAAGCTGAATGTTTTACCGCATATACCTTACTAATTTTTGTGAATCGAATCTAGAGTTTAGGGTCTGAAACATTACACAAACATTTTTATAGCGAACATTCTGCAATGACTCAATTCAGGATGATTCGAGAACCCTATCTTACAGAGGTTGTATCTTCGACAGTATAAGACCTTAGGAGATGAAATTTTAACCCAACGTACCTTGATCCATCTACTAATTATCCTCCAATCCATTCCTTCTGAAATGTTGTAGAAAAAAAGTTATAGCAAAAATTCCAAGGTGTCTCAGATGTAGTAGCGAAACCCCAAGACCTTGAGCTCTGATACCATATGGTAAGAACCAAATATCAATATATCATAGAAAAACCTCAGAATAAGTACTCAACACCTTGAAAAAGAGAGAAATTCAGATAATAAGCCTCTTCAAGGGGGAAAACTCCTTATGCCCACATAAATGTTCAATTCCAAGATGATTCCAAATGAAAATGTCTCCTTGGTATATATAAGAGACTAGGATGTACAATTACAACTAGTGGACTCAAGCCGACATAAATAAAATAACATTACTAATGTAATATGTCCCAATTAAGGGGTAATGAACTACTATTTAGGGATTAACATTACTCATGAGGATAAACTAAAGGGAACACAATAAGGTGAAAGCCTTATTCCTCAGTAACCATTAATCTCTCAATAAGGGAAACAAAGTGAGTTGAAAACATCTCCACTATTGCACCACTTCCCCATCAATCAGAAGTCAGATACTTAAAGGGCATGCACACATGACACCATTGGAGTATGATAAGTAAGTCATGAAGAACATGACATACATGACACCCTTGGTATCTTTACTAAAAACTTTCAATGAAAAATAAAGTGAAAATTGATTTTAAAATATAATGTACAAGAGAATTATTATTATGCATTTCATTTAGAGGAAAGTAATAATTAAATATAAATTTAGTTAGAAAAGGGAAATTAAATTAATAACCTAAAATAACAATTTGATTATTAAGTATTCATTTATAATAAATTCAAATTCAAATAAAATAATAAGAAGAAAGCCTAAGTCCTAGTCTTGTTCACTTTAAACCAATTAATTAATAAGGAAAATTCATTTCAAGAGTACCCATAAATCATGGAGAAGAATTAAGAATGAGAATCCTAACTTAATTTGAATTGTGTGCTAAAAAAATGTAGGTTAGAGTTAAAGTAAAGAGATGTAGTAAATAACTAGGACATGCAACTACTCATGCAACACAAAAATAGGAAACTTGAAGAATTGAACTTGTGACTTTGAAAGTTAAAGAAAAGCCCTAAAGATAATGCACTAACCAACTAAGTCAACACCTCACTCTAGGAAGCACATAGGAGTAAATTTAGGAGTCAAGGAAAGACTAAAATAATTTTTTATTAAAATTTAAATGAGAAATACATGTGCACTTGTGCATGTGAGTAACGCATGTAAATATGAATATTAAGAATTAAGATAATTCGTAAATTGTAATTTTGCATGGGTAGGAAATGTGGCATAAGTCTCAAATACTATAAAAAGAGGATCTTGGGATGAAGGAAAACACATTTAGGCATCCTGATGTTGGATGCTTTTCGTAATGACAATGTGACTAGTAATTGATACTATTGAAAGCTTGGAAATTGAAGGTGGTAAAGTGGAGATCTTCTGAAGCATGTAAGTTTCCATCTTTAATCATTTTGCTAGAGGTATTTTCCATATAGCGGCTAGCCCCATTGCATTGCATCTCAAGAATCATTGGGAAAGAAGAATACCCACATAAATTGGAAGAGAGGTCCATAGGTGGGTCAAATCAACAAGCACTTCAACGAAGTTGATGCAAAATGTTTTGCAAAATTGATGCAAAGGACTTCTACAAATTGATTTAAACATTTCAACAATTGACGTGAGTTTGTGGTTACATCAATTTCAACAAAACTTCTCAGTTGACTATACTTATTTATAAATTTACAATGGATATTATATTGTTTTAATTTTTATTAAATTATGATTAAGGTTTTCATTTATATTATTTTTAATTTATTTAAATTATGTTTCAATTAATTCAAAATAATATAGTAAATAGTATTAGAGTGAGATCCCATGATGGACTAGTAAATGCATCCAAACATAGATTTTATTTATCTTCCGAACTTCACTACATGACGTAAGTAAATGTGAAAAATAAGGCTTATAACATGTACGACTATCTATGATCATGTTTTCTTCTAAGCAAAAAAAAACCATGGGGCATTTCCCACTAAAACAATAGATTGTTAGAGTTACATGTAAGGGAGAAATAGATACAAGAGATTTCTTATTTCAGTCAACAATATTTTAAGTTCATTATGTTCTAATCAAGAGAATACTATTACTTTATTCATATAAAATTATAACAATAAACAAAATAAAGTTTTTTATGATTATTTTTATTTACTAATAAAAAAAGAAAATTGCATACAAATACACGGGTCCTTTTGTATAGTTATTAGGTTTAGTTGAATTAGCCTAAAACGTTTGAAGTTCCATATAGGTTGCTTAAATATTGTATGTTTTGATTTTTTTCACCGAAATCCAGTGACATAAATTTGGATGAAATTGTAATTTTTTGTTGTTTAAATTGCATATTTTAATGCATGAATAGATTCAGCGTACTAAAAAACCTTTGAGACACTCTAATTACACAAACTTAACCACTCAAATCTGCATGTCCAACAGTTTCTCATCGAGTTTTAAACAAAATTAAATAAAAAATATCCAAAAAAATCAAAACCTAAAAAAATTAAACTACGAACTTCATATATAATTCAATTACTAACCATATATAATTCAATTACTAACAAGAATATTCACTATTATTTTGAATATTTACTATTATTTTTTGAACAATGGGAAAGTATGTGCAAGTGGCACTTATTGATGTTCCTATTACACGTTCTGTTAAGCAAGAATTGTTTTATTGATGATAAATATTTGTGAGCAGGGCTTTGGAGTTTATGCAGGTATAGTTGGTCTTGGTTTTTGGATTGGCGCAACATCCAACTTTGGTGAAGGGAAGGTTGAATCTGGAGCTTGGAGCTCGGCTCCTACAAAAAATGGCGATCCCTTTACCCTATTGACGACCCCTATAACCTCACCCTCTCTAGATGAAGGAGCTAGAACTATCTCAGGCTCTCTCACACCTTTCCGGACCTTCCATCGACCGTCTTGACTAATCAACTTTTACTATTCCTAGATCATGTTGCTACAACACACTGTTCACACCTCTGACCCAACCCTTAAGCCTCCTCGAACTCTACATCTTTTACCTCCCTTCTTTGAATCTTCTCCTCCTCTTCCTGTTTCCCCATTAATCAGTCTGACATACTCCATTACACGACAAGGAAGACAATAAATAATGGAGAGGGATGTCAGTGCACTTATGGGTGCTGCTGACGAGGCCCTCTGGAATAGTGAGGGTCTCTTCACCTCCACCAATGAACTTGCCAACCTTATCCACTCAAAGTCTTCCTCTACATCCCTCCTTCTGACATCCACTTTGGCCCCACCAATCTACCCTTCATTGCACTCACACTCCTCGTAGACTGGTTCACTCCCACTCCCACCAGACTCATCGCTTAGATTCGCCTATCTCCACACCCCCATAAACATCCAGAACACCTCTCTACCTTCCATACACACTTCCACTCATCGCCAACCCTCGACTGAATGCTCTCCTCATCATACTGCCTGTGGAACTAACCTCCATATTACCCAGGAAAATATTGGAGGTCTACACCAACATTCTACCCATCTTGGAGCTACACAGACTGGAAGACATTCTACTCACCACAGACCCTAGGCTTAAAAAAAGTCCAAAAGGAAAATGGTACTAGGACATGATATTGGTCTTGTTGAATCTGTCACACTAAGTCTCTGCACATTTGTAGGAAGATATTCCTACAGAAACCTCCACCGAATGGACCTCTCAGAATGGGTAAACTACAACTGGAAACCACTCTTGTTATATACTCTGGATATCTCCTTCTTCACACAGGGCTGGATTTGTTTCAACTTCAAAACCTCATAAGACTCCTCTGCGATCTTGGAACAAATATGGACCATAGACGGTGGTAGCCTCATGTTGAAACGATGGAGGGTTAGCTTTGATCCCCTATAGGACTATTTCCATCTTAGACACCTCTATGTCCTCCTCCCTAGCCTACCCCTTCATCTCTGGAACCAGAAATCACTTGAAGCCATTGCCAACACCCTTGGACACTACATCTGTGCGGATCATCTTTCTCTTACATCTTCGGAGAAAAAAGTTGCTAGAGTCATGGTGGCGATTGACATACATGATGGACTGCTAGAATGCCTTGACATATATTAGTGAGGTAAAATTTATAGACAGAGACTAAATTATCTAGGCATTCCATTCAGGTGTGACATCTGCAAAAGAACAGGACATCTGAAGAAAGCTTGACTGGGTAGCTTTACTGAAGAAGAATATGAGGAGACTATGCTCAAACTCTCATCTAGGATGGACTCTCCAGCTCCGCCTACACATCTCTCATATCAGGACCTACCTTCTGATGATGACTCTACCATCTTGGATACTATCATAGGTAAATACAAATGCATTTTCCCTTCTCTTTACAACTCTCTCATTAACTGGGAAGTAGCGCAGATAAACTCAACCACTTTGTTGGTTCCTAGCCATACTCCATTTTCGGGGGTTACATCTCCATCTACTTTTTAGTTTCCTCATACTTCCTTATCGGGTATCCCCTCTTCACAACCTCACGCATGTAGCTCAACAAATCATCTATTGATCCATCCTAACATCACTCCCACCCTATCTACCATCAACCCCTTATTCCCACCCATTTCAGACCTATCCTCCCTCCCTTTTTCTGCCTATACCATCCACTCTCCCTTTGGACTCCATTTCTAGGGAAACTACCCTGGAACACACCTCTTTATTACATCCAAAATCCACTTGCTATTCTGCTGAGATTTTGGAACCCTTTCCCTGTCGCTCTGTTGAAATTTCAGCGCCCCATCTTATCATCACCCCTTTGCCATAGATTACTACCTTGATACTACCCTCCTCCTCTACAAACCCTCCCTCTGCCCCTCCCCAATACCTACCATTTACCCAACCATTGGACTCCCATCCCGGGACTTTTATCTCGGTTCCCCCAACATCTTTCCAACTGGCCCCTTCTAACTATGTTGCAGAGAACTTGGATCTGCCATTGACCTCATACCACTTGGAATCAAGTTAAACACAACAGGCTACTACCTCCTTCAATGAGGTTTTGGACTCTCTCCTTCCCTCCTATAAATAAATACTATCCCCATCCCCTATTCCTACTTACCTAGGACACTTTATCATCTTGTCAACTTCTGAGGCAGAGTCCATTAAACATAGGAGCACCTCAGAGATGGACCAGGGATCAACACACACTTGATCTGGAGGAATCAGATACGAACACTCTCCTATCAAAACCAGAAGTGCCCGTTGAAAAGAGAGGCCATCCTTACCATATTCATCTGTCACTTCCACAAACTCTACTGATATTGGGGTGCTTAGAGGCATGAAATCCCTAGCAAGAAATAAATAATGATATTTCTCTCCCTCAACATTAGAGGGGTGGGAGGGCCCCTGAAATATTTTGCCTTAAGAAGACTACTTGTTCGAACCTCACCTGACATTATTTTTCTTCAAGAAACCTTAGTTGATGGACATAAAGCCAGATCCTTTCTTTCAAAGTATCGTCCATACTGACACACATGTTCAGTTAACTCTATTGGAACCTCGGGGGGCCTTGTTGTTGCTTGGGATCCATCTAAGTTCGTTTAACACCCTTTTCTGTGCTATGCTGGTTTCTTACTCACTGGATCCTGTAGGTGGAACAATCACCCCATCAACCTCCTAATTATATATGGACCATGTCAAAACAAGAAATATTTTTGGCAACAGGTGGAATCACAAAGCATGCTCGATCTACATAATTTAGTATTGGTCAGAGACTTGAACTTCACTTTAAACACTTGTGAAATTTGGGTGCTTCTTCTATCCAAGACCCTCTTGCCGATTTATTCACTTCACTTTTCATTTCACATGGACTAGTCAACTTCTCACTGACAGTTTTGTTCTTTACCTGGCACAATGGTATATTGGGAAGGGATCATATCTCCAAACGTCTAGACAGGTTCTACATCTCTAATAGCCTGGCTACAGTAGTGGGTCAAATTAGAACTTGGGTTGACTCTTCTTATCTCTCTGACCACACTATGATATTTTTATAGTTCGGCCTTTACCCTAAAAGGATCCCCTATCCTTTCAAACTCAATGCGTGCTAGCTATCATAACCAAATTTCTCTTACATTGTAAACGCTATGTGGTCAGATCCATCTCTCCAGCTTGATTTGAATATTCAACTTCGTTTTATTAAGAAAATGAAAGAATTAAAATCTTGTATTAAAGGATGGGATATGAAACACAAAGCCTCACCAATCATAAACTTCAAGTGTTGGAACACATATTATTCGAGCTTCATCACTCTATTTCATTGACAGATCAAACAAGGGACTATCATCAACTTTACAGACATTTATAAATGGAAAGGAATAAAATCTTATTGGTAGAAGAGTCTCTCTAGAGACAAAGAAGCAGAGCAAATTGGGTAAAGTATGGAGATCTGAATACCGATTTTTTCACTCATTTTCTACCTCCTCTAGGAATAAAAAACATATTTGGGACATCACAGATGAATCTAGCACTAAACATAGTGATCAATAAGATATAAAAGCAGTTGCCTCCAAGTATTTTACAAATTTTTATAAGGCAAGATCAGAGGTGCATCTTTCCACCCAAGTTGATGTTGAAAAACTCTATCCTCATCCAGTTATAGCTGAGTAAAATGCTCTATTGGATAGGCCTTGCACCATACAAGAAGTACATGCATCCCTCAAATCCTTCTCTAAGGTTAAAAGTCCAGGCCCCGATGGTTGGACGGTTGAATTTTATCTCCTTTTTTTCAATTTGGTGGGGCCAGACTTACTAGAACTTGTAGAAGACTCCAGGCTACAAGGTAGGATCTTCGGGGTACTAAACTCCACCTTCTTGAATCTTATTCCAAAAGAAATCCATCCAACTACCTTTGGATATTATAGGCCGATCGCACTTTGTAATCTTTGCTACAAGCTCATTTCTAAGATTATTGCAAACTGAGTCAAACCCATCCTCTCATGCCTCTTGTCTAGAGAACAACTAGGCTTCTTAAAGGGCCGACAAATTCTGGATGCCATTGGCATTGCTCAAGAATGCCTTCACAACATCCATCACAAAAAAATCCCGAGCTCTTATCCTCAAGATAGAACTAAAGAAAGCCTTTGACTACGTTGACTGGGATTTTCTTAGACTTATTTTAACTCAATTGGGCTTCATCCACTCCCTAACAGCTTGGATCATGAGTTGTGCCACAAGTGCATCCTTCGCCGTGTTGATTAATGGTGAACCATCTTCCTTCTTCTGCAATGAAAGAGGCTTGCGTCAGGGTTTTCCACTGTCCCCGCACCTCTTCATCTTGGCCATGGAAGGTTTAAGTCTTCTTCTGAAAAAGAGTCTGGAAGAAGGTAAAATCACAGGGATCAAAGTCTCCAGGCTATTCAAGATCATACATCTCCTCTTCGATGACGATGTTCTTATAATGAAAAATGATAACCCGCTAGAATGGAAAGAAATTAATGGTCTCTTAAACCTTTTTTGTGCAGCTACTGGCCTTCAAATAAACTGGAACAAGTCCACTTTCCACCATGCTAATATCCTGGACTAGGACTTAGACCCGCTCATGACCATCTTCCCTCACAGTTTCTTGCATCTGTCTCTTGGATTTCATTATCTTGGATACTTCATTAAAGAAGAAGAACATAAATCACCAGATTGGGACTAGCTTCTTACTAAGGTGAGAATTAAAATTAAAAACTGGTGCAACAGATGGTTAACTATTGGAGGCAGATACACACTTCTGAAGGCCACTCTTGAAGGACAACCAGTGTAATGGATGGCACTAGTAGCCATTCCCCCAACAGTCCTGGAAAGACTCAGGAGATTGACTTTTAATTTTCTCTGGTCGGGATGCCAGGAAAAACGCATTTTACATCTCTGTAATTGGGAAACATTAGCAACACCAAAAAATAAGGGAGGTTGGGGATTTCAAAATCTCTTCGAATTCAATTCTGCTCTAGCAGCTAATACTCTCTTGCATGCTCTAACTTCATCAAGCATCTGGAGCGTGGTGATCAAAGATAAATACTTGCAATCCATTCTAGTAGCGACCTGGCTCTTCACAAATCCATTAATTCCTAGAGCAACGTCATAGACGTGGAGGATTCTGAACAAATCGACATACTGGATTAGATCATGGATCAATTGGAACCCTGGTATTGACCACTCCATCATGCTTGGCACTGAGCACATTCTGGGAATCATTCCACCCTCCTTCCTATCCCTATCCCTATTATCTCACTTACACATCAAAGGCATACATTTTCTCTTTCAAGCCTCAGTTCACAATCAACTGGGAACACCGACCCCTGGATGGATTTCAAGCAACACGCTAGAGCTAGCTGGTGATTTAAAAGAGGATTGGGGCCATTTCTGTGAGTCACTTTACAGTGTTGGAGTCTTTCTATACAACATAGAGGATTGACTTCTTTGAACTGACGGAAACTGTATGGGCCACATATCAATCGCAAACATTTATTCAACCATTATCAACTCGGAAAACATCGTCAACATCAAACGACTCTGGAAGTGGAAAATCCCATTAAAGGTGAAATTATTTACCTGGCTTGTAGATAAAAATAAAATCTCTTCATGGGATAATTTGCTCAAGAAAGGATGGATCGGCCCCAATATCTATCAGGTTTGCTTCAAATATGAAGAAACAATGCCACATTTATTTATAAAATGCGAATTTGCGAGAAAAGTCTGGAACAAAATCAATCTTGACCAACATCTCACAATGGCCTGGCAAGGGACTTCCATCTCGGATTGCTTCGTCAATTGGAGTTAAAGAGAGCATGCACACAAGTATTTACCTCCTGTGTTTATTTGGCATATTTAGCTGGCTTGAAACACTTTGATCTTTGAAAATTCTACACCATCCAACAACTCTGTTGCTTTTAGAGCTCTTGGAATGCACCAGATTTGGCGAGATATCCATCCTACCAAAGAGAAAGATTTTTTTTTATTAACCCTTACATAGTTGAAAATATTACGAAGGGATGGTTCGATGGTGAAGCCCAACATAATTGTGCACTGAGTGGTGCAGGGGGCTTGATCAGATTGACTGAAAACGCCATTTACAAATGGACCTTCAGCTCTAGCCCGGGCACCAACACAAGGGAAGAATCGTTGGGCGCTTGACCCACACTTCACTTGGCAAGGAGGCTTAAAATCGAACATCTCCATTTGATTGGTGACTCAAAAGTATCATATATTGGCTGAACTTTAGTGGTGATCTACATACGATCTACCTCTTTTCTTGGATGGATTGAATTAAATCACTCCAATGCCAATTCAAGAAGCTCAAATTCTCTCACACCTCCTGGGAGTTCAATAGACAAGCGGACCTCCTCTCCAAAACATCTCTACAAAAGAAAACATGTATGATCATCTACTCCCATTGGTTGGATGGCCAGGAGGGCCCCTCACATATCATCAAAATATTCTAAGTCTCCAACAATCAACCCCCTTTGTATTTGTTTGATGTTTTGCATTACATGAAACTTTCTTTCGGCTGAATTTCATTGATAACTCTTTTTATGTCTCAGACGTATTTTCTGATATTTACTGTCCAAGGTACTCTCACTCTCCTCCGAATTGGAATATCCAATTGAAGGAGAATGACTCTACCTGCCAACTGATCTGTCATAGTTCTACTTGAATGTACTTGACTATGAAAACAAATTATATTCTATAATATAATTGAGCGATTTTTCATTTGGAAAGAAAAAGCAAGAATTGTTTTATTGTAAAATGTGCTCTATAGTTGAATTTACTCATACCATTCAGTAGTCCAAATCCATTGTTAGTGCTTCTCCATCGATGTTCCTATATTTATAAGATAACTATATGCTCTTAGTTACTACAACTAAATTTTCTAACATGCTTATATAAATTTATCTTATTCTTGTTAATAGGCCTAACTCTAAACTTTAACAATGTTGCATGCTAGATGGATGTCGTAAAATTTTATTCGATGATTTATTATTATTATTATTATTATTTATGTCTGGCAGAATCAACAACTAGTTGGGCACATACTCGCGTTACATGTGGTCGTGTTATCCAACTGCTACCACTATAATCTCCAGGTGTGCTCATGATGCCCCTTATGCGGCACAACACACAGGGTAAGTCGGGGGGATTTGAACTCGAAACCTCATGGAACTTCATATCACTTCATATTCACGACACTTGCCAATTGAGCTGCCCCCCAGGGGAATTCGATGACTTTTGTGTGAAGTGAATATTGTAAAAAAATATTCTATATGTACCGTATATAATGATTTAGATTTTAATTCTCTATTATAAAAGTTACTTGAATACTATATATATTATATTTTTATTTTTTTATTATAAAAATTGAGTTTAAAATTTATTGATTATTACTTAAAAGATTATGAAAACCTTAAAACAAAAATGTACAATTGATATATTTCATTACAAAATCTACAGTACACTATGATATTTATTTGGAAAAGTTATTAATAATGGTATATATTGCTTCCCCTCTATACTCGTCCAAGTTGTACACTCTTCACAAATTGATTTCGTATATATATATATATATATATATAGGTTGTAACATTTCTTCTTAATTTGATAAATTGTTATCATCATTTTTCGTTTTCAATATTGTATCACATCATTGTTATTGGGTTGCATTGTACATTAAATGGTTAGAAGGAATTAATAAACAATAGTATAAATTGTGTTACACTCACAAATCATATTACTATATTTTGGATATTTCAAGTTTATTAAGCATCAAAGATTCTCCCTTTATTAATGGCTTGGCATATATGGAAGGAACACAACTCGTCTATTTTTTAAGGTAAGCAAGTTTTGGTAACCATTGTGGTATTATAGATCCTTGGAGCACTCACTAAAAAATCGCGAGATAACAATAAAAAGGCACTGTGATTAAAATCTTTTTTCAGAATTCATGGGTATACAATGGCCTTTTTTAATGGGGCAGCAGAAGCAGGAGGGACCAGATGCGGTGCGGGAGGCACACTAAAATGCACCGAGGCACCATATTATAGGTGGTATATAAACTGTGGAGTAGGGACAAACATTAAAGCAAAATTAATGAGTTCTTGGGCAACACTCATGATAACAAGACTTCTGGATATAAAAAAATTACAGGTATTGGGGGATTCTAAAGTGATCATTGATTGGCTAAACACAAAAGGGAACCTTCAAGCCATCAATGTCGAAGCATGGAAGACTAGAATAAAAGAGCATATGACAACCTTTCAAGGTATTAACTTTCAGCATATTTATAGAGAATCTAATAAGGAGGCTGATTTTCTCTCTAAGAGAGCCATTTCCTCGCCGAAAGGTAAACTGACCTATTTCACTTGGAACCGAGAAAGTGAGGGCCCAAATCTACATATAGATTTGTTCTATTTTTGTTTTCAGACTAAGTGATTGTGTTTTATTGTTGTTTCTCAAACAACATATGATCTTTGGTAGTTTTTGTTTTTGACCTCTTTCGATCGGTCAAAAAGTCATGTAATTTCGCAGTATCATTATCAGTTTCCAGATGCAGATGAAAGAGATAGAACTGAAAGTTTTTTTGGAGGTTTATTGTGGAGAAGGACTAGTATGTAATAGTCTTTTTGTTTTGAAGATGTAAACATTATAATTAATATAATTTTTTTGAGAGATTTTTCTACTGGAAAAAAAAAACTAGAATAACTTCAATTAATTAAATAAATAGAAGATAAAAAGGAGAAACATTGTTGATGATATTGCACAACTTTGTGTAATCTTGTATAAAGTTGATGAATCTCATTGTGTAACCTTGTGCAATATTGCACAAAGTTGATGAATCTCATTGTGCAACTTTACACAATCTTTTACAAAGTTAACGAATCTCATTGTGCAACTTTGTGCCATCATGCACAAAGTTGACCTAACTTTTTGTGCAACTTTGCACAACCTTGTGCTAAGATTGATGAAACTAGGGTGATGATCTAATATAATCTACATTAATTTTTGGATGAACAAATTGTTATAAATCTTTGAGATCTTAAATTGTATAATAACTTCGACCCCTATTACCCATGAGCAGTTGCTAGTGATGATATAGAATGCTTTTATGTCACTTGAGAACAATGCTTTTCATGTTCTAACTATTGATTAACTAATTATACCAGGTTATTGATATATAAACATTTATGTCTTAAGTATATTTTCACAATTTGTAACAATTGCGTAATTGAATCAATTGAAAGGTTAACATCATAATTGGCGTTACATGATAATAAATAGAATAAAAATTTATATACATGAAGTTAACACATAAAGCAATGATACTTATACTCTCACAAAAAAACATATAAAAAACATTACACACCTTGGGGCTAACTTAGACGAGCGTTACATATATCACCTTATTGTGCGCCCCTTAGCTAAACCTCATGAGTGACCAAATCTGTGGTCTACCCTCATGGAAGCATGCAACCTTTAAGCAATAGTGTCACTAGCTTTTCAACATAGGTCACATAAAATGAGTGCTAGTAGGTGGAAACATGAGTGTTGCTCCTCCTATCCTGATGGTACCCCGTACATAGGCCAAACAATCCCATTACCCATATGTGGACTGATCCTTAAGCATGATCCCTATGCCTACACACTACAATTAATGCATCAAATTGTTCCATAACCAAAATTAAATAATAACATTAACCATATAACATATTATAATACATTGACTCAATCTAGAGTCGAATATAATGTTGATGCATTCCCACGTCAACATACATCGGTGACTTTCCTATCACACTAGGAAAATCATTAGTATCATTTGCAAGTTAATGTATCCAACATTTTCGTTTCAAAATATCATAATCATATGGTTTGACAATGTTAATTATGCCATATAATTTTTTTTTAATCCATCCATGTTATCAATTTTTTTTTTTAAAGGAACCCATTCAAAATCATCACTTAAAGCCAATCAAATAATTAAAATTTTGAGTTCCATCATCATAATATGAGTCAATAAATAAGGTAATTTGTAAAAAATGCCCTCAAATAATAACATTCAGTTTATCAAACAAGTAGAAACAAATGAGAATATATATATATATATATATACCACTGATCCATTTACGATTCATAGAAATGTTGATGTTCATACTAAAACCATCCACTGAAGTTAAACAATACAATCACATCAATTAATAATATAATCACATCATTATTTTATATGTCATACAATATGCTCAAATCAAATTCTCATATTTATTTTAATGTTATCATTAATCAAGACTAATTCACAAGAATTTGTGCAACTTCAATTTTATGAAATTGTATTCTTGAGAGGTTAACACTAAGAGGGGTGTTGCATGTGGTGTCAGTGCTAAGTTCAATACTCTAGGGCCTTGGACCTGTTTATTTATTTTGTGCACTAACATTTATTAATTATTTTAAATTTAAATTTGGTTAAATTTGAATTGTTTCCTTGTATTTGTAGACATGGATAGAAGAGGAATGAGAGGTACAATTAGAGCTAGAGGTGCACTACCTCTACTATAGCGTACACATAAAGATTATCCACCTAGAGAAGATGAACCTTTTTTTCCAAAGAATCAGAGAAGATGAACCTATCCAAGAAAAGGGACATATTCCTTATAGAGAAGTGATATCCATTATACATCCTTTCCAAAGGATTTCAGGTGCATTGATGAACATATTAGAAAAAAAAAGCGAGGTATGTCAATACATGTAGAAGGATCACAAAACCTTGTAAATAACCATCTTCATAGAGAGCTAGAAAAAGTTAAATACCCACAATTTTGGGGTTCTAGTAATTGATAGGTATTTGAAGCCTAGTTGAAGAATATGGTGATATCCTTCGCAATGAGGGATAATACCTCGGATCTCAAAGTGAATATGGTTATTTTCTAGCTAAAGGGAAGTGCCTTACTTTGGTTGAAGACATTACTACCATAGTTAGGGATGGATGAGTTTGGAATTTAATGGGAGTTATTTGAAGATATTTTGAGAGAATGTTATCTCTTAGAGGATTTGATTGAAATAAAATTTAATGAGTTCAACTCACTAAGATAGAACAAGTCCTTTTCAGGATATGAGGTAAGATTTATGGAATTGTTGAGGTATGCGCTACATTTGAACACCAAAAAATTGTGGATCAATGAATTTGTATATGGAGTGAACTATAACATCAAGTATAATGTTATAATATTGATGCCCTATACTTTGCATGAGTTAGTTCAGAGGGCCATAATAATTGAGAAGGAACTTGTAGGTGGTGGACAGTTTAGACCATTGAGACCTCCAGGTTTAGGTGTACAAAGATAGGGATCATAACTAGCTAGTGTATTAAGACTTTTCGTTGGACATAGGGATGTGCCAAGGGGACAGGTGATTAGTACTTGGAGATGTCCAACAAGGAACCAAAGGACACCCTATAGGCCATCAATGCAACAGACTCAATACACACCATAGCATAATATACCTACTTTTATTATTTTGGGAGTCAGATTCAAACACCAAAGAAGGGGTGTTGGACATGTGGAGGACCACATTTGTAGAGGGAGTGTTTGTGTGCATAGAGGGGAGTTATCCAGGAGTATAGTGAGACCATAGTTGGTGATCTATGTAAGCCTCAAAGGATTCATGCAAAAGTGAGCAACTACAAAGTCGAGCATAAATCCACTATACTAGATACATCAAGTAAGATCAATGATATTATTTTTTCAATATTAATAGATTCAAGAGAAATACAAAATTTATTTCTCATAATGAATTAGTAATATAGAAAAAGTATGGCAATTAATCAAGAAGATTTCAACCAAGTAGAACAAGCTTCTAGAGTTAAGAAAGAAGTAGGATATTTAGTTAAATATTGTGAGAATTACCTTGGTGTATGAAAAACTGAAGCATCATTATATTCAACTAACTTGGGATCCTATATGTAGTAATAAATATGGATTGGTTGGAAAGCCATGATGCAATGTTAGATTGTAAAGCTAAGGAGATTTATTTTATAGACGATGTAGGACATAAATTAATCCTAGTGGGGATGAATAGTGGAGTGTTGTTAAGATTTATTTATCTTTGTAATTGAAGAAAATATGAGGAAATGATGTAAACCATATGCCATAATAGCTATGAACAAGAAACATGACAAAGGGAATATAGAAAAATATCACGTGTTATTTAAATTCTTGGATGTGTTTTTAGAATAATTACTTGGAATACCACCTAAGAGAGAGTTGGAGTTCACAATTGAACTTAAACTGGGAATGGAACCTATCATAAAGGCCCTTTACTGCATGATGACTTAGAGTGTGGAAATTGCAATTGCAACTCCAAGAACTCTTGTATTTGAGATTTATTCATCCAAGTATGTCATTGTGGGGAGTGCCAATAATATTCATAAAGACATATGATGGATCATGGAGACTTTTTATTGATTACCGAAATTTAAATAAAGAAATGATAATAAAGAATTACCCATTACTTATACTTGATGATCTATTTGATTAGATGAAAAGAAAAAATGCATTTTCTAAAATAGATTTAAGGTTGGGAAATAATCAATTGAGAATAAAAGAAGAGGATATTCTCGAGACAACATTTAAGAAGTGATTTAGACATTATGAATTTGTAGTGGTAACTTTCGGATTGATGAATGAAACTAGAGTATTTATGAGTTTAATGAACATAGTATTTTGACAATATCGAAACAAGTGTGTGCAAGTGTTTGTGGATGATATTTTGATACATTCTGTAACATCAAAAGAGTAAGAGAACATTTAAGGCAAGTACTATAATGTATTAGAGAGCATAAGTTATCCGATAAACTTTCTAAATGTTCATTTTATGAGTAAGAGATTCATGTCAGGAAGTTGACTTAGGTTGATGGATGATTAGTTTGGATTGTTGGTTGTCATTGATGTCAACCCCTGGATAGTGTTGATTGTTGGTTGTCATTGATGTCAACCCTTGGAGAGTGATATTGTAGATTGATATCAACCCTCAGAGATTGATATCAACCCTTGGAAGAAGTTTGGTAGTACAAAGGAACGGGTAAGGGACCCAAGTTTGTTTGAGGTACAAGGGCATGAAGATTAGTGAATTTATAGGTAGGACCATTATATATGGATATTACATGTCATGCCATTTATGGTGATATGTGGAACACCACATAACTCCGCACAGTTAGAGATTTATGTCTACGTGAAGTTGGAGAACCCTCATGAATTACCTAGAAGATCCTAGAAGATCCTAGAAGGTCAAATAAGTCAAATTATTCTAGAAGCTCCTAGAAAAAGTTGACCAATCAAAGTGGTTGGTCATGGGTTAAAGTGGTTGCAACAAGAAAAAAATTAAAAATAAATTAGTTGCAACTAGAATTGGAGAGTGTACTATTTGTGGATAAAGTGGTTAAGTGGACAAAGTGGCTAAGTGGAAAAAGTGGTTAAGTGGATACTTCTAGAGGAAGCTACTTGGAGAGTATAAATAAGAGAGCAAGGGTCTCCCATTATTGAATATCTACAAGTGACTGAGGTAACCAAAGGAGATATAAGGCGAATTTCAGAGGAAAGGTGAAGTAAAGAAGGTAGAAATTCAAGGGAGGAAAAAGTATTTTGATGATTCTTTCTAAGGTATGTTATTTACAAGTCATCTCACCATTTTCGCAATAAATATTTTTCTACAATGATTCAGACAACGAAATATGGAGGCCGTTGAGAAAACATATCTAAGTAACTGTGATAAAAATTTCATCTTTTGGGTCGTTGTATTTTGGGAGTTACACTCTGTGGAAAATAGTGTTTGTGGCTAGTCCTGAAACTAGTCTAAAACAGGTATTTCAGATAAAAATGTCATAACTTCTTCATAAAAGATCCAAATTCAGTAAGACCAAATGTATTGGTTAGAGTACAACATTAATATGTTTTGTACCATTTTCAGATCCATATAGAAAATATTCCATGCGGGGCATGCTATACAAGTTCACTCTCTAGAATAAGCCATAATTCAACAAGGTATGCAATTTTCCTATAACTCTTTTTCTGGGAGGTTCGAAGAAATAAAACCTAGAGGAATTGTAAAAAAGACACTAAAGAACATTGTGTACTATTTTCATATATTTATTCATTACAGGTACATAGTTATGATTATTGCAAGTTAGGGTTGTTGACTAATCCAAACTTAGTCATGTGAGACTAAAGTAAAGTTAGATGAAAATGCTAGTCTCTTGTTGTTAAAGTTAAGGACGGTTTGGGGAAGTTGTGTAACTGCAAAAACCCTAGCCTTCTCGCAGAGCAAACTGACGAACAGCAGGCGCCGACCTCTTCCGCAACACACTGCCAAGGTCGCAGCAACTCACGCGATCTCCACTGTCACAAGAGTATGGGTGAAGCCGGGGGGGGGGAACCCCCCTCATACCGCAATGTAGCGGCCAATGATAAAATGGGAGCCAGAAAGGCACGACCCACCTTCGAGCCTCCGCCACAGGAACGAGAACAATTGATCGCCAGAGAACAGGGTCTCAGAATGGAGACGGAGACGGAGACTGAAGCCGGCACCTCTCAGCTGAAACCACCACACAAATGGGAACCCGGCAAGTGCATTCCGCAAATGGAGAAGCCGCCCCGGTACCTCATCAGTTCAACCAGGGTTGGAGAGCACATGCAATTCATGAGAGAGCATGCCTTAATCGACAAGTTTCTGGGGCTCTGGCCGACAGAAAGAGACCTCCACAAGTGGATCAAATACTGGTGGCATCCCAAGGGGGATTACGAGCTTCAACTCAGCTCCAAGGGCTTCTTCACAATTATTTTGTACAATCTGGAGGACAAAGACAGAATCTTTGAAAATGGACCATACTTTTTCAACTCAGCGGGCCTGTTCCTCCGCTTCTGGACTGAAAGATTTAGCCCAGACAAAGAGGATTTCACCATGGCCCCCGTCTGGATACGCCTGTACTCCCTACCGCAAGAGTTCTGGCTGGAAGAGATTTTAATGGGCATAGGGAATACCCTTGGACAATATGTGAAAGCCTCAGAAGCTACAAAGCAGAGAAAGTATACCTCATACGCAAGAATCTGTGTGTACATGAACATATCCAAGGCACTCCCAGGAATGGTAACCCTCGAGTATCAAGATGAGGACTGGCAACAAACCGTGGACTATGAACATATACCATTCCAATGCAGAAGATGCCACGAACATGGACACCTGTACCGGGATTGCCCCATCATCAAACAAGCTGCAAAGCCACCCGAAACCCTGCAAAAGGATGGATTTACCACGGTCACATCAAGAAAACGGAACCCCCCGAAGAGGCAGACCGCCAATATGAGGCCACATATCGCCACGAAGAACGCCTACGATATCCTGGAGTAGCTACCGGAGGAGGAGGAGGTTCAGAACCCGCACAAAAACCCCCAACAACAGCCAACGCCAAATCCGAATCCAGACCCTGAGAAGCGCACTGAAGGAACCCCAATAGCGGAAAACGGAGAAGGCGACGGAGACACCCCAATGATGCTGGATGATCAGGACCTGGCAGGGATAGATCTTGAAAAGCTGGAGGAGGCTCTGAATCAGAAGGACCTGCAAACCCTCCCTGAGGAACAACTTCGCAAAGTACACAAGGTCTTCCTCAATTCCTCTGCAGGATCTATGGCACGCCTGGGTATAGCGATGGACTCGAATCCTGGAACGAAACGTGTCCTTCGCGAAAATAAAAGAAGACGAAGAAAACTGGCACACCATCTAATCAAGGAGGCCGACAACCTCATGATAAACTCATGTCAGATACACAAACTTTCGGAGAGGTACCTCCTCTCAGCACCCCCCTCTTAAAGATGAAGATCATCACCTCGAACATTAGAGGTCTGAATGGAAGATCCAAACAACGGATCCTCCGAGAAAGCATAATGGCAGAAAAACCCGATATATTGCTGATCCAGGAGACCAAATGCAAAGGAGCGGAGGTCGAAGTCATCTCTCAGCGCGTATGGCGAGAATGCAATTCCATAACAATTGATTCCATAGGAGCCTCAGGGGGCTTAGCTATTCTATGGAACCCAGATAATGTGACCATAAGCAACCCCTTCACAACAGTAGGTACCATAACAACTCACTTTACAATTATGGGCACGAACCAAGAAGGAGCCATCACAAATGTCTATGGGCCACAGAGTGCCCAGGACAAAGACAAATTCCTACAGCGACTCGAGCAAATCAAGACCCTAGTGGCCACCCCGAACTGGATCCTTGGCGGTGACTTCAACATGATCCTGACTCTGGAGGAAAAAACCCGGGGGCGTCAAAAGACTGGACCAAGACAACGGTAAGTTCAAAGATCTCATTGATCAGTTAAAATTAGTAGATATTGAAAACAACAATGGCACCTTTACTTGGTCCAATCGCAGATCGGGCACTCAGCACATTGCCTGTCGATTGGATCGCTTCCTGGTGGCAGAGGAAATCATGGACTCAGGCTCCCATTTGGAAAGCATCATTTTACCTAGAGCAGGCTCAGATCATTGGGCAGTGGCTTTGCAAATGGATCTGGGCGAGCCCCCCAGGTACAAACCTTTCCGCTTCGAAAATTTTTGGCTAGCGCACCCGGAATTCAAGAGATTAGCCAAATCATGGTGGGAACAAGCGGCAATAGAACATGGCACCTGCATGTACAGGTTTCAGCAACGTTTAAAAAACTTCAAGCAGCGGCTCAAACATTGGAACAAAAACAGCTTCGGCAACATACTGCAAAGCATAAAGGAAATAGAAGGCAGACTAGAGGAGATCCAAAAAAATTTCATCTCAGGAGAGCGAACAGAGGAACTAGTGAAGGAAGAAGAACAGCTTCAAACACATTTGGAGGAGCGACGGAAGCAGGAGGAAATCCTCTGGAAGCATAAATCCAGAGTTCAGTGGCTCAGGGAAGGGGAAAAGAATACAAAGTTTTTCCACAGAGCCATGATGCACAGAAGGCACATCAATAGGATCACTCACCTCGAGGATGACCAAGGCAACTTAGTCAGGGAGCACCACAAAATAGAGGAGGAGCTGCTCAAATACTACCAGGACCTCCTCACGGAACCTCAGAGGGATAGAACGGAAGCAATCCGAAGGGTGACCAGACACATACCCGCCTTAGTCACGCCAGAACAGAACGCTGCCTTAACTCGGCCCATCACCCAAGAGGAAGTCGATCAAGCTGTAAAATCCATGCCAGCTGGGAAAGCCCCAGGTCCGGATGGGTTCACCGTGGACTTTTTCCACCATTGTTGGGATCTGATCCGACAGGATGTCTGGGAAGTGGTTGAAGAATCAAGAGCTTCCGGCCAGGTACTTTCAGCTCTCAACGCCACTTTCCTCACCCTCATCCCAAAGGAGGAAAGGGTCACCAGTCCTAAACAGTTCAGACCCATAGCCCTTTGCAACGTCATCTACAAAGTTATAACGAAGGTCCTAGCCACCAGGCTCAAGGCCATTCTGCCCTTCCTCATATCAAAAGAGCAATCGGGGTATGTAGAAGGAAGACAGATCATGGACAACGTCATTCTGGCCAACGAGGTAATTCACTCCCTCAAAACCTCCAAAACGCTAGGTATGCTTATCAAACTTGATCTTTCAAAAGCTTTTGATAGGGTCAGCTGGCAATACATCAAAGCCATCCTTGACTCCTTCGCCTTTGATCAAAACTGGGTTAGATGGATAATGAATCTCACTTCCTCCATGTTCTTCTCCATCCTTGTGAATGGGGTCCCTTCAAAACCTCTCTTGCCTTCTAGAGGCATACGGCAGGGGGATCCCCTCTCCCCTTTCCTTTTTATACTCTTAGCGGAAGGTCTAGGCCGCTACATCAAGTCTTCTGTTCTCGATGGTTCCCTCAAAGGCTTACCACTGCACAACCTGCAGCCTGCACCCTCTCATAGTCAATTTGTTGATGATACCCTCCTTTTAAACTCGCCCACTGTCCAAGAAGCCTCAAAACTTAACTCTATCCTTTCTGACTTCACTGAGGCCTCCGGCATGATGCTCAACTCAGACAAGTCTAAACTGTACTTTTTCAACACCCCGCCCCCTGTCCAACGCCATATCTCCAGACTTCTGGGAATACCCAGGAGCTCCCTTCCGTCCACTTACCTGGGTGTCCCTCTCACAGGAGCCGCAGCTTCCAACATCTCCTGGGACAGCCTCCTCTTGTCTGTCTCAAACAGGTTGCGGAACTGGACTTTCAGACCTCTCAATCTGGCCTCCCGATTGGTTCTCCTAAAATCTGTCCTGCAAGCTCTGCCCACTTACCTTTTCACTGCCCTTGCAGCTCCCAAAAAAGTTATCCGAGCAATCAAATCTTTGCAGAGAAACTTTCTCTGGAGTGGCCACCAATCTAACAAGAAATGGGCACTAGTCAATTGGGATAAGCTCTGCATGCCAAAAAGTCAAGGGGGCCTGGGCATCACGGACCCGGGGAAACTGAACCAAACAATGGGAGCCAAAATCTGGTGGAGATGGCTAAAGAACCCTGCAGCAGCCTGGGCACAACTGTGGAAAAGGAAATACGCACCCCACACTCCAGCTGACAAGTTAATCCGATTCAACAACCACATACACGGCTCCAATATTTGGAATACCGCCTGGCAAAATCGCACCTTAGTTCAACAGCACGCCTTTTGGGAACTCAGAGATGGAGGAAGCGCTCTATTATGGGAAGATTCCTGGCAACAACTCAGGCCACTGGATGCAGTAGAGGAGCTATCAGGCCTCAAAGCAGCTCTTCACCAAAACGCCCTTCCTACTGTCAAGGAACTATGGATGCCACAAATTCTGCATCATAGGTGGCGTAAGTAGAAAACCACGCACCATGAGCTTGGTCTACCCGAGACCGTAAATCTGCAAGGCTGGCAAGCTCTAGCTACCAGCAGGAAAATACTCCATCAAGAGGGCCCTGATATCCTGAGATGGGGGTACACCACAGCTGGCACCTTCACCATCAAGGAAGCTTACACACTACAAATAGCCCAAACAGATGCAAGGAGGGAGCCCGTCTGGAATAAAGTCTGGAATTTCGCCCTCTGGCCCAAGGTCTCCACCTTTCTGTGGCTAATAGTGCATAACAAATCTCTAACCTGGGATAACCTAAGAAAAAGAGGCTTCGTTGGTCCCTCCATCTGTATACTATGTTCACGGCAGGAGGAAAGCAAAGAACACCTCTTCAATGAATGCAGCTACAGCCAGCAGATCTGGGATTACGAAGCGCAGATCATGCGTAAATCCAACCGAAACAGAGGCAGTATCAATTGCACAATTGAGAATTGGGACAACGTCTCTTTTAGTAACCCCATATTAAATCTTATCTGGCAACTGCTGCCAGGATTCACCCTCTGGCAAATCTGGAAAGAACGGAACCGGCGCATCTTCCGCTCTCAACCGTCCCCCCCTGAAGTCAACTGGGCCAAAATTCGAGCACAAATTAGTGAAACGATTAGAAGCAAATCATGGACGGAGAAAGATTGGCAGTGCCGCCCCGAGGAGCAGATCATCCTACAAAGCTGGCAGCCCCTCTCGACCCACCCTTCCTCCACTAGAAACCCTTCGGGTCAACCTCCAAGCCCAAATACTTGGACTCCTCCTCCAGAACACTTCATCAAAATAAATTTCGATGGCGCCTCCAAAGGTAATCCCGGAGCAGCGGGATACGGGGCAGTGCTCAGGAATTCAGATGGAGAAATTTCAGGCTTGGATGCAGGATTCATTGGTGACACAACCAACAATGTAGCCGAGCTTACAGGACTCCTGCGCGGACTTCAAATGGCCAGTGACCAGGGACATCAAAGGGTAATACTGGAAGGTGATTCGCAAATCATCATAAGATTAGCTACCAAAATCATCCATGGCAGTGACCCTGAAAAAATCTCTCCAAGCTGGAGACTGCATAGCCTACTCGCAGAATTCAGTCATCATTTACAACCACATCTCACCATCATAACCTCGCATGTTAAAAGAGACGCGAACAGGGTAGCTGATCGCCTAGCAAATGACGTAGTGGAACAGGAGGAGGAACATTTAAACTGGGGAGGCCCTGGTTATCCAGCCCCACTGATCCTCACCCATTGTCAAGATTTAGCCCGAAAGGATATCCACTCCCCGTATGGGGTGACAGGTGGCGCACTGGAGCCATGCAGGAGCGAGCCGGGACGCTGCTTTAATGCATCAACTGGCTCGCATGACCCTCGCCATTAACCCGCATGATTATGCACAGGCGAACCAGCGCGACGAGGCCTCTCGCGCAAGCGAAGAGTACCCCTCGCCAGAGCACTATGCAACAGAGAGTAATGAAGCGGTTTAATGCCAGGGATATGGCGGTGGTGTTTATCATAAGGATCGCGGTTAGAGCAGCGACTTCATACCACAATTGGCGCCAGGACGCTCTGGTCTCTCCGGCGAACCAGAATAGCCGCAGTCTCACTCCTCCTCCTCCGGAACGACGATTGCACTCGGCCACTCCACCCGCGGGTCTAAGCTACAGGACAGGCAAAGGCAGCATTCAGTGTTTTTACAGCGGACCCTTCATGCCTCGAATTCGAGGAAGGTCGCGCCGGGGAGCATCCTGGTACTCAGAGGAGTCTCGGTGCAAACGACAGCATAAATTTGAAGCAGCAGAAGCGCGGCGTAAACACAAACAGAATTTTGTGAGGGCCATGGCACTCGCAGCGCAGTGACGAAGAACCAGACCGCGCACGCCCCCAATGGCGTATGTCGACGAGGTCATACCAGAAGGTGGGCCGCCCAACCCTCCCAGACGCATCCTGTTCACAGTACCCGAGCACTGGAAACCCAGCACCAGCACCGACACTCACAGCAATTGTCAATTGGATAGCAAGATGTCCGACCCCTCTACAGCCACCATGGAGAAGCAGCATTCCCCATGTTATGTGGAAGAGGAGGCTCCCCCCGAGGCCACCAACGCGAAGGCAGATGCAGGACGAGAACATCGACATCGGACGCAGAATCTGGACGAGGATATCAGCAAAATGCAGCCCCCTGTAGCTGACTGGACCCACCTCGATCTTGTCTTTGAAATCAGGCACCGGCTAGATGACCAGACCTTCCGCCTGGAACGCTTGAGCCAGTGGATGGATATGTTCTTTGGGGCCCACTCCCGAGCTTCGGCAAAAAAGCAATGCCCAACCTGCGCCCGCCCCTACACGTTCCCTGCACGATGGCGGCACTCCGAGTTTCAGGACTAACAATTCGGCTCACAGGTTCCCTCATGTTTTCAACTTGTCTCGGGTCTTGCTGTAGTAGTTACAGTATCTGTCTCCTACTAGCTAGCTTTCAGTCAGTTTTAGCGTTAGATAAAATAATCAGCTTGCATGCTATGACTATGGGTCCTGGTTTCCTTCGGGCAGGACGCCACCCCTGTTTTTTTTTTGCAAACTATGGTTTTAGGATGACACATGGACATGGATTCCACGCTGTCCCGGTTTCCTGCTCAGGCGGGACAGCTGGCATCAATTACAGTCTTGAATTTTGTACTTTGTTAATGGAAATATAACAGGCACTACCCTTTTTACTTAAAAAAAAAAAAAGTTAAGGACGGTTTGCAGGTGTGTGATCATATACACCAAGTCTATTACAAAGTTACAAATCATATTTGGATATTGAAATTGATGAGGGATTTTGGTTGAGGTATGCTCTATATAGAGGTTGTATACAGTGAGGTTGTGGAACATGGTTTGATGTAATGGTTTATTGATCCATAATTGGATCTCGGGACCAAAATGGGTCCAAGACAGCCTAAAAATAAAAGTGCTTAGAATGGCTTCAAAACAGACGTATGCGTATGCCTCATCGATACGAACTCAACGCAACTTGAACGAGCTCAAATAAATGTCGTATGTTCTAGATATCGTGATTTGTTCATTTTCCAAACAACAAAAAAAGTCAACAGTCAACACACCAAAAAAAGTCAACATCGATGTCACAATGACATCATGCTGACATGGCAGCATTTAGAGGTGACACATGGTAGATGATCGTACAGTGACGTGGACAGGTTGTTGACGTGGCAGGTATACATGGACCAATCCGAGAGTGACACGTGTCACCACTACAAGGGTGACACACGACACATCCGTACTGATGACATGGCAAGCCCGACACGTGGCAGGTACAATGGTAGGTGACTAGGCTAACAACTAGGTAGACAGTTAGAAAAATGGGCGATTGACGTGTGGCATCAAATTGGGAGAGTGGGAAGGTGCCACATGGCAACCATTCACTGGATAAAGTTTTTGGAAAAATATTGGACTCTATGAGGTTCAACCGCGTGACCTCCGTCTGGGCAAACATCTTGGCAGGGTCGGGCTATCCAGCCTTCCCTCACTATGGATCTTAACCATATATGATTCCATATATATTTAAGTTGCAAGTGTTGTACATACGGGTGGAGTAAGGGCTGGGGCTTAGCCCCAGCCCCTGACGGATACCTTGCCACATGCCTAGTGTAATGTGACTCTGTGTTAACCATTGGCACGATCCATTTTTCCAGCCCCCAATCCCGTGGATATATTATATTTCCAGTACTATATCATTGGAGAGGATTTTAAGGGTTAGCCCCGGTCAGTCGAGCTAGCCTGTTGACCAAGGGCTAACGAAACAAGGGCTATTCTGGCAGGGTAGTGTGTGGAGCTTGGAGGACAGGGCCATATGGCCATTTATGCGACCAGGGGCCAGGAGCCAAGGACCAGACCAGCGTGCCAGGGCCACATGGAGGGATTTATATGACTAGGGGCCCACGACTAGGGGGATGCGCCCTAGTTTATTTGAAAATTGTTGGTTTTTAACTTTGTAATATGATTTTAAATGACTTTATTCAACATTTTTATAGATTTTTGGCCAATATTGGGGGATATTGGGCCCTTTTGGAGGCCAGATATTAGGGGGAAGTTGGGAGATGGTTACCTGATTCAGATCTATATAAACCAAGGGTTCTTGAAGCCAAAGAGGGAGGTTCAGAACATGTTTATGCTAAATATCTGACAAGCCAAAAACATTTTTATGCAGGGAAGCTATTGAGGAGAGAACCTTTGTGGGCCATTTCTAGGAGCTCCGTTCATCCGATTTTAGTTATGTCAGTTTTGTTGGGTTCCATAGATTTGGTAGAACAAGAAAATATTAGTTTGTAATCTTTTTTGTACTAATGTGATTTAATTTTAAATCTTTTAACATAAATAATAAATCCTCACCCACTGAGACAAAGGCCCGAAGACGTAGGCGATATTGCCGAACTCCATTATCACTTTGGTGTTTTATGGTTTGTTGTTCTTCACTTTTATTTCCAAATTTGTACATGTTTATATGGCTACTGTGTTTATTCTATAATTCTTCCTTTTTCATTCAATTCCTAAATGGTTTAAGAACTCATGCTTAGTAACTCAACCATTGTCATTTAAAAGATCTTTTTGGATCAAGTGGTATCAGAGCTAGTTGACATTTGGATTTGAGTTTGCATGTTAACCAGGGAAAGGTTGAATCGTGGTGAAGGCGAGCTTGTTGAAGAGAATCCATTGATTGGATTGATAAAGAGAACTTCTCAAAGTGAGAATATGGCATAGGAAGAGGGACTTTCTCGGGATGAGAAAGAGTTTCAAAAAACTTTCTTTGCCATGTCGGAGATGATGAAGGTTTTGTATGAGGATTACTTGGAACGAAAGAGACCGAATCTAGGTGAATCTTCAAAGGGAAAAAGTGAAGAAGGAGAGGATCCTCCTCAAATTCCTCCTTCACCTCCTTCTTCTCCTTCTTCTCCAAGTTCAAGTTCTAAAAGCACCGCAAGAAAACATGTCCATAAACATAAACAAGAAATTCCTTTACTAAAAATTGATGTGAGATTTGAATTACCTATGTATGATGGTGAAGTCAATGTAGAGAGACTTGATAATTGGGTCAGACAGATGGATATTTATTGTGCAACAAATCAAGGATGAGTCAACTCAGATCAAGTTGGCATCGCTTATACTTGCAGGAACAACACTCATCTGGTGGCAAAGCAAGTTGCAAAATGACATGCAACAAGTGTGTAATGTATTTACATCATGGCAAAGTTTTATTTCTGCACATAGAAAGCAATTCTATCCTTTGGGTTATAAAGAGAAAGATTTAATTGAATGGAAATATTTTAAACTAAGAAAAGGACAAATAGTGCAAGAATACACAGATGGTGTTGGGCCTTGGTTATGGAAGAAAGCGAAGGTTAAGGAAGAAATGTGAAGTACAAACTGCACGGAAGGCACATTTTCTGAGATTAGGTCGAAGTGGTCAAAGAAGAGAAAAATAAGGAGCGAAGTAAGGGAAAGCAAGCTGTTGAACGAGAATATCAAGGAAGAAATATAAGCAAGGAAGATGGATCGTGGACAAATCAACAAGCAGAAAAATCCACCAACAGATGCTTTGCAACACTTCGCGGGAAAGAAGGAAAGATAGGCTGGCGAAGCCTTGAAAATACAGGTCAAGTGGAACTAGGGTTTTAGACATCTAGGGTTTTGGCATTTAGGGTTTTGGCACCTAGACTTCGATATAAGGTGGTTTGGGAGTCATTTTAATGTACAAATAAAGACCTAGATGAGAAAAGATGGGTTCGTTATTAGTTGGTCATTGTGGGTGAAGAGAGCGAGTATTGTTTATTGTTGGTGTGTGAACATGTTCTTGGATTGTAAGATCTTCAGTTGGGTGGAAAGATCAACCCTGCAATTGGGTGCGCAGAGAAGGGAGAGAAAGAGATCTGCAAGAGAAGTGAGCAGATGGAACTGTATGTTTTCATATAATATAAAAAGAAACACAGTTTTGTGGACGTAGCCCTAGGGAGAGGGTGAACCACGTATATTTTGTTGTTCGATGTGGTTGATGTTGTATTATTTTATTTCTGTTATATTGTTGATGCATTGTTGTTTTAGATCTGAGATATAACTGTGCGAAGTAGGTTTAAGCTTGGTAAAGGATAACTAGATATATGTGTGTTTTTCTTTTGGATTCACTTTCATTTCCTCTGGTTGTAGACACCTGTGTCCTGCAACCCCCTATTGCTACTTCAGGTGAGATTGCATCTTCTCTGTAGGTATTGCCGAAAGGGCCAGTAGTTAGGGCTTGTTGGTGCATTTTTAGAGTTGAACCCTGGGTTTTCCCCTGTGCCAACAGATGGATTTCGTAAAATGGCATTGATGTTAGATATTCCTTTACATACCCAAGAAACTCTTATGAAGTATATAGGAGGTTTACCTGCACATATTCGAAATATTGTATTCATGTTTGGACCTACTAATCTTGATGAGGTTTATGTTCAAGCGACATACATTGAAGCAGGGAAAACAGGGGTTGGTCTATTAGAGGAATCGTTTTCAAGGAAAGAGGACAAAAGGAAGTGGAATGCCAAGAAGGAAAATTTCGTGGCAAGAAAGGAAGAGAGGCCCTCTTGCAAGAAATGCAAGAAATAAGGGCATGATGAGGACCGTTGTTGGAAATTGAATCATGAGAAGAGACTTAAGTGGTTCAAAGAGAATAAAGGGAGGAAAACAATTTCAACAGCAACACGACCAATGGACTTGGGCTCGGATTCAGGTGATGAATCAAAAGTCTCATTGGTTGGTATGACAGGGAAAATTTGTGATGGATTTGATGCTAGAAGTAAATTGTTTCACATAAGGGTCATAATGAGACATACTAAGGTTGGCATATTGATAGATAGTGGATATCAATCTAACTTAATTTTAGAGGAATTGCTTAAAAATTTGGGATTAAACAATCAGATGCATCATAAGCCTTACACACTTAAATGGATAAGCAACAATCATCAATTGCACATAACAAAGCAGTGCACATTAAAATTTGCAATTTCATCTAAGTTTGTGGATGAGGTAACATGTGATGTGGTGCCACTCAATGAATGTGGAATGGTCTTAGGCAGTCCTTACCTGTATGATCACAAAACAATCTTCTATAGGGGAAAAAATCAATATCACTTAACCAAAGCAGGTCAAAAATATGTTGTTCATGCTCATCATTTAAAAGAAAATAAATCTCTTCAAACTATGGAACATTTAAGAAAGGAGGCTCAAGAAAAGAACACAACTATAATTGTTTCAAATCAAATAACCAATCTTAAGAAAGATGAGGAGATGATTGTAGAATGGAAAATCAATTACACTTTGCTTCAAGATAAGATAATGTTGTGCAAATATTAAAAACATATCAGCTCATTTGCAATCATATTTTTGATGTTATCATTAGTAATGTTGTCTACATGGATGATAGTGGCTTCAGTAAGATGTGACAGGGTCCAAATGGCTAACAATATGCTGTCAGTTATCATGATTGTTTTACAATTGATCTTGATGAGACAAGTGAATAGGATAGAGTTTAAAGATAGAGAACAATTTGGGTGGCCTATCTCGCACTTGATGAATGGTCAGTAACCTTTTGGGGACCAAAAGGTATTTAGTGGGGAGGTGCGATCCAGAATTGGATCTCGGGACCAAAATGGGTCGAGGAAGGACTAAAAATCAAAGTGAACAGAATGGATTCAAAACAGACGTGTGCATAGACCTTGTCGATATGAACCCAACACAACTTGAACGGGATCAAACAGACACTGTATGCTCCAGATATCATGATATGTTCATTTTTCCAAACAGGCAAAAAAGTCAATAGTCAACAGGACAAAAAAAGTCATCATTGATGTCATCATGCTGACGTGGCAACATCTGGAGGTGACATGTGGCATCTAACTGTACAGTGACATGGATAGGTTACTGATGTGGCAGGTATACATTGACCAATCAGGGAGTGACACATGTCACCATTGCAAGGGTGACACATGGCACATTTGTACTACTGATGTGGCAAGTCCGACACGTGCAGGCACAGTGGCAGGTGATTGGGATGACAACTGGGAAGACAACTGGACCAATGGGTGATTGACGCGTGGCATCGATTGGGTGAGTGGGAAGGTGCCACATGGACCAGGCATGGGTTTCCATGTGGCACTCGTTCACTAGATAAAGTTTTTGGCAAAATATTGGACTCTATGAGGTTCAACCGCATGACCTCCATTTGGGAAAATGTCTTGGCAGGGCTGGGCTAGCCAGCCCACCCTCACTATGGGTCTTAACAATATATGATCCCATATATATTTAAGTTGCAAGTGTTGTACATATGGGCGGAGTAAGGGCTAGGGCTAAGCCCCATCTCCCAACGGATACCTTGCCACATGCCAAGTGTAATGTGACTCCGTGTTAACCATTGGCACGATCCATTTCTCCAGCCCCCGATCCCGTGGATATATTATATGCCTAGTCCTATGTCATTGGCGCATATTTTAAGGGTTATCCCTGGTTGGTCGGGCTAGCCCACTGACTAAGGGCTAATAGAATAGGGGCTATTCTGGAAGGGTAATGCATGGAGCTTGACTGGCAGGGCCATATGGCCATTTATGCGATCAGGGGCTGGGAGCTAAGGACTAGACCAACACGCCAGGTCCACATGGAGGGATCTATATGAACAGGGGCCCATGAATAGGGGGTTGCACCCTAGTTTAATTGCAAATTGTGGGTTTTTGACTTTGTAATATGATTTTAAATGATTTTATTCAGTAGTTTTAGAGATTTTTGGCCAATATTGGGGGATATTGGGCACTTTTTTAGGCCATATATTAGGGGGAAGTTGGGATATGGTTACCAACTTTAGATATATATATAAACCATGGGTTCTTGAAGCCAAAGAAGGAGGTTCAGAACAAGTTTATGCTGAATATTTTCCAAGCCAAAGCCATTTTTATGCAAGGAAGATGTTGAGGAGAGCACCTTTGTGGGCCATTTCTGGGAGCTTCGTTCATCTAATTTTAGTGCCATCAGTTTTTTTGGGTTCCATATATTTGGTGGAACAAGACAAGATCATTTTGTAATCCTTTTGGCACTGTTGTGATGTACTTTTAAAGCTTTGAACATAAATAATAAATCCTCACCCACTGAGACAAAGGCTCGAAGACGTAGGCGAGATTGGCGAACTCCATTATCACTTTGGTGTTTTATGGTTTGTTGTTCTTCATGTTTATTTCCATATTTGTACATGTTTATATGAATTATATGTTTCTTCTATAATTCTTCCTCTTTCATTCAATTCCTAAATTGTTTAATAACTCATGCTTAATAACTCAACCATTGTCGTTTAAAAGATCTTTTCAGATCATTTATGGTATTGGCTTTATGGATAGAGTAATGAATTGTTAGATAACTTTTGATGGTTACATTGGTGTATGTATTTGGTATATGGTTGAGGTACATGTTGGGTACATGGTTGATACAAGTAGTTGATGAGTTGTCACATACATGAGGTGTATAGTTGATGGTGTTGGTACATCTTGATGAGTCATAGTTTAAGTGTTTGTTATTGTTTATTATGAAATGATGAATGTTAATTTTTATGATATAATAAGATATTGATGATGAACATATAAACATGGTTTAATAAGTAAAATAATATACTTTGTGTTTTAAAGGATTTATAGTTGGTATAATTTCTCATTACTGATTCACCCCCCCTCTCAGTAATCCAACAATTGGTATCAGAGCAGGTTCCTTCAGGAAACAATTTACCATTGGAAGGAGATCATGGATTATTATGAGAATGGAGTACCACTGTTTAATGGTCATAATGGTTTAAAGTATGAGATATGGAGTGGAAGGATGAAAGTATTTTTAAAGGCACATGGGTATGATATTTGGCAATCAGTTGTTACAGGATATGATAGTTCAAAAAAGGAAAAGACTACATCAAATAAAGAACTGAAAGGAAATAACAAAATTGCAATGGATTTCATTTTGGAAGGACTATATGATTCGGTAAAGGAAAAAGTGGGTAATTTTTCATCAGCTAAAGAAATTTGGGATAAGTTATGTTATCACTCCAAGAAACCCTTTGTGGTTGCAGACCAAAGGTGCTTGGTAACTTAAGAAATGAATGTTTTTGTATTTTGTAAAGGTGGATCAATGGGATAAATTAATTCATATAATAGCATTCAGACATCAAATGGTAAACAAATAGACAGTGCTCTCCAAGATTGGTTAAACAGTAAAATAGCTTTCAGTGGATGAAGAAAAGATTGTTCATAAACCAGTGCAAAGCAGGGTCTAATAAACAACTAAAGAAACTGATTATAATGTCATGAACCAAACAATAGGATAACAACTATTCAAGGTTTGACAACAAGATAACAGTGAAGAAGAAATATGAAAAACTGATACCAAAATGGAAAGGAACCTGTGATCTATATTAGCAATGAAATGTCTGAGTACAAAGAGTATTACTGTATCCAGAATCGAACCCCCTAGAGCTCCAAATGTCTTTGGCTTTATAGCCTCTTACAATCAGTTTCAGATCCTAAAACAGTGGATCCGATATTCTAAAAATAGAAAGTCAAAACTAATTCACAAAAGATAAGGAGAGCTCCTCAAGATGAGGTCAACCTCTATCTTTTGGTCTTCAAACATTGGTTGAAAGTTGATGAAGTGTAGCCTAGCCTTCCAAGGCTC
>ML788995.1:177213-208089 GCA_009831015.1 Picea engelmannii
AACTAGTCAAACTGAAGTGTCAACTGAAAGAGAATATTCTCCAAGTGGAATATTCTCCCCTAAAATATAGGAGACTAGATAATGACTAATTATGACTAATAAACAAGGAAAAACCTTAGTAAAAATAAATCCTAGGTGTGTGTGAAGTAACTCCAACAACAATAACTCCAAAAGGAAATAGGTGCAAGAAGACTTATCTTTTTTCTACACAACATCTTACAGAGAAGTCAAGAGAGAGAAAAAAAACCAAAAATATAGGTAGAAATATGATTCAGATAAGTTGTCAGACAAAGAGGTAAGAATAGAGGTATGATTCCATGGAAATATATTCATCAAATGAAGGATAGAGAGTTATATTCTTGGAGAGAGAGCACAGAGGCATGTTTTCAAAGGGAGGGTTTGTCCCAAGGGAAGAATGAAGGATAAGAATTCAATGTTGCATTAGAGTGATACCCTTTATCAAAGGGGTATATATTATTCATATGAAGGGGGAGAGAGAGTAATCAGAGGCTTAGAAAAAAAAATTAAGATCAAAGGCATTTAGATAGGGGGAGCATCCCCAAGGAAAGTTCATTCAGGGGGGAGCAACCCTAAAGGGAGATATACTTTGCTAGTGATGTCAAAGGGGGAGAGATCAAAAAATTGATTAGGAGTATAAGCATTAATGTTATCATGAATAAGTGTTTCCATCAATGTTGGTGTTTCCATCAATGCCAAAGGGGGAGATTGTTATGAAGTTTTCTTAGGTTGATGGACAATTGGTCTGGATTGTTGGTTGTCATTGATGTCAACCCCTAGAGAGTGATGATTATTGGTTTTCATTGATGTCAACCCTTGGAGAGTGATATTGTAGATTGATATCAACCCTCGGAAGAAGTTTGGTAGTGAATTCTGATAGTACAAAGGCATGGCTAAAGGAACCGAGTCTATTTGAGGTATAAGGGAATGAATATAAATGAATTTATAGGTAAGACTATTCTAGATGGATGGCACATGTCATGCCATTTCTGGTGATATGTGGAACGCCACATAACTCCTCATGGTTAGAGAGTTATGGCCAAGTGAAGTTGGAGAACCCTCATGAATTATCTAGAAGATACTAGAAGGTCAAAGAAGTCGAACTTTTCTAGAATCTCATAGAAGAAGTTGACCATTCAAAGTGGTTAGTCATGGTTTAAAGTGGTTATAACAAGAAAAAAATTAAAAATAAATTAGTTGCAACTAGAATTGGAGAGTTTACTATTTGTGGATAAAGTGGTTAAGTGGACAAAGTGGCTGAGTGGAAAAAGTGGTTAAGTGGAAAAAGTTGGCTAAGTGGACAAAGTGGTTAAGTGAATACTTATAGAGGAAGCTACTTGGAGAGTATAAATAAGAGATCAAGGGTCTCCCATTAGTATCCATTGAGCATATTGGATATCTACAAGTGACTGAGGTAACCAAAGGAGATCTAAGACGAATTTTAGAGGGAAGGTGAAGTAAAGAAGGTCGAAATTCAAGGGAGGATAAAGTCTTTTGTTGATGCTTTCTAAGGTATGTTATTTACAGATCATCTCACCATTTTCACAATAACGCTTTTTTCTAAAATGATTCAGACAACGAAATATGGAGGCCATTGAGACAACATATCCTAGTAACTATGATAAAAATTTCAGCTTGTGGGTCGTTGTATTTTGGGAGTTACACTCAGTGGAAAATAGGGTTTGTGGCTAGTCCTGAAACTAGTCTAAAACATGTATTTCGAGTAAAAACATCATAACTTCTTCATAACAGATCCAAATTCAGTAAGACCAAATGTATTGGTTAGAGTATCGTCTATAGTGTTTTGTGTACCATTTTCAGATCCATATATAAAATATTACATGCGCGGCATGCTCTATAAGTTCTCTCTCTAGAATAAGCCAGAATTCAACATGGTATGCCATTTTTATTGTAACTACTTTTCTGGGAGGTTCCAAGCAGTGAAACCTAGAGGAATTGCAGAAACTACACTGAAGAACATTGTGTACTATTTTTAGATCTTTATTCATTATAGGTACATAGTTATGATTATTTCAAGTTAGGGTTGTTGACTAATCCAAAATTAGTCATGCGAGACTAAACTAAAGTTTGATAAAAATGCTAGTCTCTCATTGTTAAAGTTAAGGAAGGTTTGCAGGTATGTGATCATATACACCAGGTATGTTACATAGTTACAAATCAGATTTGGATGATGAAATTGATGAGGGGTTTTGGTTGAGGTATGTTACAGATAGAGGTTGTATAATAGTGGGGTTGTGGCACATGGTTTGATGTAATGGTTTGTGTTATTGGGTTTATGGATAGAGTGATGAAGTTTTAGATAAATTTTGATGGTTATATTGGTGTATGTCTTTGGTATATGGTTGAGGTACATGTTAGGTACATGTTTGAGACAAGTAGTTGATGAGTTGACACGTACATGAGGTGTATAGTTGATGATGTTGGTACATCTTGATGAGTCATAGTTTATGTGTTTGTTATTGTTTATTATGCACTGATGAATGTTAATGCTTATGATACAGTAAGATATTGATGATGAACAAATAAACATGGTTGAATAAGTAAAATAATATACTTTGTGGTTTAAAGGATTAATAATTGGTATAATTTCTCATTATTGATTCACCTCCCCTCTTAGTAATCCAACAATTAATTACTCGAAACATATAATCTCAAGAGAAGGAATCATGATGGATCCAATGAAGATAGAAGCAATTGTGGAATGACCAACACTTACTAACATGCATGAAGTACACAATTTTATGGGTTTGGATGGATATTATAGAAGGTTTGCAGAAGGATTTTCGAATACTGTGAATCCTATTACTAAATTACAAAATAAGAATAAGAAATTTGTGTGGACCAAATGATGTAAAGAATAATTTCAAAATATTAAAGAAATATTGATGACGAATCTAATATTGAAGGTAATAGATATGGATCAAATGTTTCTAGTGTGTACAGATGCGTCAAAAGAAGGATTAGGTGGAGTACTAATGAAAGAAGGTAGATTTATTTCCTATACTTTGACAAAAAATTGATTTCTCAAAGAGAATTACATAACCTAGTGATAATACATACATTAAGAATTTGGAGACATTACCTAGTAGGAAGAAAATATGAGTTGAAGATGAATCATCATGGACTTCAACACATATTTTCCTAAAGTAACTTGAGTGCTATACAAAGGAGATGGTATGAATTATTGAGTATGATTTGATATATTACACTTTAAAGGTAAAATAAATAGAGTGATAGATGTTTTAATTCATAGGCCACATATTTTCTTGATTTTTCCATTGAAAATGAATTTGTGAGAAAATATATTGAAGTTACAACTAGAAGATGAATGGTATAATAAAGTTAAGATGGAATTGGAAAATGAAGTGATGAAAATTTTGAAATATGAAGCATATGACTTGGAAGATGATAGTTTATTATGATTTTGTGGAAGAATTCATGTATCACCAAATGATGAAATTCAAAATTTAATCTTAAGAGAAGTTCATAGAGTATTTTATATGGCTCATCCAAGAGTAAAGAAGATGAATGCGTATCTCAAACCATTTTTATTTTCGAATTGAATGAAGAAAGACATAATTAACTATGTAGCTAGATGTCTTGAGTATCAACAAGTGAAAGATGAACATCGACATCCAGTAGGATTATTGCAACAACATGCAATACCTGAGTTGAAATGGGAAGTGATTTCAATGGATTTTATAATAATATTACTAATAGAATTGAGAAGACACAATTTTGTTATTGTAGTAGTTGATACTTTGACCCAAGTATTTTTTAGGGGTGAAACTTAGTTAGTTGGCTATTTTTTGGCCATTTCTAAAAAACAAATCGCTAATTTCGTTAAAAATTCACTTTATTTTTACATAAATATGATTAAATTGATAATAATTGCAAAACATTACAAGTTTTAATGGTAAATTATATATTTTTTATTGAATATTCACCTACATATCTATATGTATGATTTTCAAACTGAAATAATCGCCTAGAATACTATACATAGGTATAATATTTTAATCCTTAAAAATACCCTTCTTTAACCAAAAGTGCACATTTTATTCTAATAAAGACTACTTATCAAGCACCAGAGATTGAAAGAGTGTCTATCAACAAGATAGTAAATTTACTTGGAATTCCGAAGAAAACAATGTCAAATTGAGGATTAGTATTTATAGGAAGATTTTAGAGAAATTTTCAAGAGGCATTGGGAACACAACTCAATTTTAGTACCATATGGAAACCGATGGAGAAACCGATGGAGAAACCAAGAGAATAAATCAAATATTAGAAGACATGTTGCAAATGTATGTAATGGATCAATAGAAACACTCAGAACAATTTTCACCTCTTGTTGAATTTGCATATAATAAAAATTATCAAAGTTCAATTAAGATGGCACCATTTGAATTTTTGTATGGTAGACTATGTAGGACACCTCTTGGATGGGATAGACTAGAAGATAGAATCCTAGTTGAACTAGAAGTAATTCAAAAAATGGAAGAACAAATGAAAATGATTAAAAGAAGCCAAGACAGATGGAAGAGTTATGCAGATGCACATAGAGTCGATAGAAGTTATGAAGGTGGAGATAAGGTATTCTTGTGAGTGAGACTGCAAAAGAGTTCAAATAAATCTGGCAAAGTAGCTAAGTTGTCACGACGATATGTGGGACCATTTTAACTCTTGAATTTCCATCATCATTAGATCCTGTGCATGGTGTTTTTCATGTATCTGTTTTACTTCATTATATTTAAAGCCCTTCTCTCGTTATTGATTTGAGTTATATGTAGATGTCATAAAAGGGCGACCTAACAATCAAACCCACCTGCATTTTGGACTAGCACACTTGATAGTTTCAGTGTCATTTAGTAGACTATGTAAAGGTTTAATGGAATAGTTCTAGTCCCAATTCAACTACTTGGGAGGACACAACTGAGATGCATCAACAATTCTCTTATTTATTTTAGAACTTTGGGATGAATTTTCTAGAAGGGGGGTATATGTAGTGCCTCATTTGTTTTGACTTATTTGACATATTGGAGTTTATTATTTGAGGGAATTTTGTTTACCAAATGACTCGGTTTATTGACTTGTGTTATGATAAAACTCAAACTCTTTGATTATTCTTGATTGACTTTAATTATTTTAATGGTAATTTTGAATGGAATTTTTATTGAAATGGTTATGTAAAACATAGATGGATAAAATGTACATTGATATGATGTAATTTATATTATCATTTTATATTTATGATACAAGAAATGAATATATTGGAGGTGAAAGTATTTTCAGATGCTATTGATGGTTTTTTTATTATGATAGGGAAGTCACATGTATACATTGATGTTGGATTACATAATCATTGTATGGACTATGGATTAAGTCAGGATATGTTATGTGAATTATGATATGATTTAATTTGTGATTATACAAAAAATTGACGTGTTAAATTACGTGTGTGAAAGCATATGGAATATGCTTGTTGATCATTCCACAAATAGATAAGTGGTATTGTATGGAAGTGCATATGATATCATCGAGAGAGGAGGAACATCATTCTCGTTTCCCCCTACTAGCACTTATTTTCCATGGCTTGGGTTGACAATATTGTGATGCTTTTACTTATAGGTTTCACATTGTCATGAGGGTAGGTCGTGGATTTGGTCACTCATGAGGTTTAGATGAGGAGTGTGCAATAAGGAGGCATCCTTATCCCTCAATGACAATTAGTCTCTCAACAATGATGACAAAGTTTGAGTTAACGAGTTCTTAAAAGTTTCACCATTTCCCCCACCAAGAAAGTTGGATGTTTGTAGGAAATGTGTGAACATGACACCCTTGGTAGTTATTCAAAAGTAACTCTTGAAGGGAATGGAGAAGCATGGAACCATTGGTATCACTTATAATTTGTTGGGTATACATTGAAAGATGGTTGATTAAGCATATAAAAATATGTTTGATTTAGCATGTGCATTTTAATTAATTTATGTGAAAAGTTAAAATATATGGTTGATTGAATTATTGAGCATATACTATTAGTACATTTCATAACTAAGAGAAATAAAATATTTCACTTAAAATCATTTGAATATAAATGCATTATAAATGTGCATGAAATAAAAAATAAACAATTTTCGATTAACTAGAAATTGATCACTAGTGTGCCCATGAATCAAGGAGAATAAAGAGGAACAAGGAATTCAAATTCAAATAGAAGTTAGGGAAATAAAAGTGGGTTGAGAGATATTCAAGAGATTTAATAAATAACAAGTGTAGTGACTACATTTTCACCCTCTCAAATAGGAAAAGAGGAGGAGATGTAAATAAATATATTTTGTCCTTAAGAGTTCATATGGCATAAGGTTGTCCAAAAAAGAATCCCATGAACCCATAACTAAACTCCATGAACCCATAAATTTTACCTACCCAAAGAGGGAAACTAGGCTTAAAGAAAATTTGAAATTATTCTAGGCTGGAAACAACCTACAATATATGAAGCTAGCTGATATATGGGCAAAAAAACCTTGACATCTTATCAAATGTAGCAAAAACTAAAATACCCCTAATGGGTAGACTAGAGAGAGTGTTGTCAGACAAGAAAAAGAGGCACTTGTTGAGTAAGTGTAGAAGTACTAGCCATGTGATCTCTATCCATAGGAGTTTCCAACAGTTGGCGACCTTGCCTTGGGACCTGGAATGAACCCATGTGCTTCTTGACTAACCAAGACACCATCGTTATCAATAACCAATTTTGTTACTTGTGCGCTTCTAGTCTCCAGTTGAATTGATGGTAATCCTAGTCCTTTGGAAGCATTCCTTAAGAAACCATGGTTTTTGTGTGCTAATATAGCTCCAAGTTTTTGTAAAACCTCGACTCCCTAGTGTGAGTAAAACCCATTTACGGGATGGTATTCCCCACTTGAGTGTCGACATGCTCATCATCTTCAGCTTCTCGAATAATCCTAACATCGCTTTCTAGGTCAGGCTGCATGGCTTCCTGAACTTCTTGTGGAACCAACTTGGCATAAAATTCAGTTGTAGAAAAAACAACCATGGAAGAATGGGTTTGACAAACTGAAATTTTCTTAGTGTTGGATACTCAAGGAGCCATGAGAGATATGCTAGAAAGGATAAGAATAGACCAGAGAGGATCATGAGAAAGAATGGATAAAATGCTAGGCGAGAGTTCACAATCAACCAACGACCAACAAGTTGAGACAAACTGGGTGAGGGGGAATTTTCATACCCAGCTTATACCTTGATACATACCCCCCTACACTCCCAAGGCTATGCGACCTCCCAATATAGGATCATTTGAATCAAGGAGTCAGATCAAATCTTCAGGCCTTTGCTACACCCCAAACCAATTTACTTAGGTCCCCTTTCCTTCAAAGTACAGGTTATGTCAAACCCACGGGCTCTTTCCTGGCCTCTTTGAAGAATTTGAATAACAGGCGCTAGCTCCCCTCTCTATATCCTTTCCTTCATATGACCTCGGGTTGTGCCCATGTGCCAACTCAAAGGGCACTTCAGAGCTTCAAGCTTCAGGTGTCTTCTCTCACCACTCGCCAATTCCCCTGAACTTTGAACTCGCGAACACACATGGACTAGATCTACGATTCACCCTCCTCTCTCAGCCAACGACTACAATCTACTTCAGTACTTTGACATTCAGGAGTTTCAAATGCACCAAATCCTTTTTCTACCAAAGTACTCTTCTCCCGGAGTACACATATTGTTGCCACGTGTCCTCCTGGATGTAACAGTCTAGATTTGTTTTATCTCTCTCTCTCTCCTATGGAACTTCAGGTGACTTTTGGTCAAGGGCCTCTCCTCACTATTTTTCCAAAGCCTCCAACTTCCATATTTCCATATTTTTCAACACGTGTCTATTGTGACTCAATGGTCATGATGAACTCCAGCTCTTCGAGCTTCGATAGTTCTTAGTTCCTCTTTGTTACCTTCTTCAGGAGTGCCTTTCCTCTGAAGTAGTAGATCCTTTGACACCTGTGCACTACCGATGGACAGATCTGATGAAATCCATCTCTTTAGCCTTTGGGAGTTCTTGCACCTTCACACTCCAAAACCTCTGAAGTGACTATTCTCTGGAGTGAACGATCTAGCGACACCTGTCCTCGCAGGAGCAATGGCCAAATCTATCTTCGGCTCCCTTTGACTTCGAGAGTTATTTACCCTTGTTCACTTGCTTCTTACCAAAGTTTTAAACCTTCAGAACTTTAGATATCTCACCACTTTTCCTTTGCAATGGATGGTTACGATCTACTTTTCTCTTCAGAGCTTCGGGAGTTTTTCACACTCCACGGCTGAAATCTCCCAGAGTACTATTCCCCGAAGTTTCATATATGTTGACATGTACTTCCTGACGACCAATGGCCAATATCTACTCTGGCCTTCTAATCTTCTACGATCTCACTCTCTCCTTGTCTGCAAACTCCCAGAGTGCTTCTACTTCAGAGTTTCCGATCTTTTGCCACCTGTCCCTCTGAATGATGGATGATCCCTAATCACTTAAGGACTTTGGGACTTCGGTGATTTCGCTCTCCTGTGCACACAAAGATATTAGGGCCCATTCACTTCACTTGGATCTGAAGGATGTCGATCCTTTGCGCTCAGATCCTACGGATGGGATCTGTTCTCCTCCTTAAATTGGACTCCTAACCAATGGTCCAAATCGTTCCACTCCATCGATCCAACGGTGCTTGTAGCTCCTCCTCCATGTTGTTGTGCGTCCCTCTCGATCTTGGGATATTTTAAAACACTCAAAGGGTTGTAGCCTTTAAACCTCCCTCTCCAAGCCTAACCACTTGGCCACTACGTTGGCATTCTTAGAAACGTTGTCTCTCCTGAGCTTGTCTACTTCGAGGTGATATGAACCTAGAATGCCTCCTATGAACATCTTCAATCTTTCAGAATTAGAAGGTTTTCTAAGTTCCTCCTACGTATCTCTTGTAGTTGTTATCGCTTATGAGCTTTAGATTCTTGTCAGTGATTCTCGACATGCGCACTCCTTGCAGGAACTATGCACTCATTTCACCAAAGCTCTGCAAAATTTCAATTTATTTCCCCTCAGCTTCAGAGTCGAACTTGACTCGACCTTCGCACTCCTTTCACTGAATCTTTCAAAAAGAGAAACAATTGAAACGTATAGAAACCTCACAGGTTTCCACCCATAGTCATGAAAAACATACTCACTCATATAAACACACAGATACATCATTCATAGAACACAGATAACACAAATGGATGTCATATGCAGGAAAAAAGACTTTCTTTGTATTAAGATGAATGTCTATTTACAAATGTGTACAGATATTGGACTACAACAGAGTCTCATTTCTTTCTCCCTTCCTACTCCTACCTCAACTGGGTATCTCTCTTCTACTCTACCTCTACTAGTTCTCTCTTTTTACAAGAGGGATCCTCGAGCTTATCGTCTCCACCACCTTAGTTCCATCATTTTCTCAGTTAAGACACCTTATCCCTATGGCTCATTAAAATGAATGAAGATCCAGACCTGACTCAGATTTAGACCTTCTTACAGTCAACCATTAAGGTGACCCTATCCACTACTTGTACAAAGGCATGGATTGGATTTACTCAACCTTACAAGGTTGATCCTGTTCATCTTCCTCTTGCTCATAGTCTCCTCTGTTAATATCACCATCAGCTCCCTGATTTCTTTTATTTATCTATCCAGCTTGTCCATTGGCAGGCTCCCTCCATGCAGGTTGCTCTGATGCACTTCCTTCTGTTGATCAAAGGGTATATCTTGATCTCCCATGTTGTCTTCCTCCCGTGGCATTATTTTTCCATTCCTCTCCAGGTTCATTTATTGCAATCCCCTCACTAAGATTCTTCTCAACTATCTCTGCTAACATATTGGCTTTTGCAAGTTCTTCTGCTGACACTCCCCGAGCTTCCTCCAACTGCTCCCCAATCTGGTATGCTCCTCCACATGTTTCCAACTTGAAATTTTGGATGTGCCTGCCTTTCACTATCACTCTTCTCTCCAAGGCTTCAAATTCTTTACACAAATCAGTAAAGTCCATGCTGTCAGTTTCCTCTTCCACTGCAGGTTTTAATTCTGCAGTCATCTCCTGTTCAGCTTCTTGGCTGAAAATTTTCAGCAACTCTGTTGAATGCTATTCTACTTCCCCTAGGTGGATAGAATTTAGTATCTGCTCCATTTCCTTCTTTATGATAGTATTCTCTGGTTGTCCTTCTTATGCTGCATCTGCAAAACATATGCTAGCCTCTGCTTGGTTTCTTGGCAGGAATATTTTGATTCCTCCAATGATAAAACTGCACCTTTGATCTTCCTATTTGATGGTGGGAGTATTTAACTTCTCATCATATTCATTCACATGGTCAACAAACCCACATGAATCTTCATATAGATGAGGCCTTTCTTCTGCCTCCCTACCACCTATCAACATTCCTTGTTGATGTGAACTCTCCTCTGAGCTCTTGAGACTTTTAGACAGTCGCATTCTACTTCCTTTTCTCACTGGACAATATAGGATTTCTCCCCTACCCTCCTGGCAGTCTATGAGATCTACAGGTGATCTCATCTCATTTCCCACTTGGAAATATGAATTTTCATTGTTGTCCTCCTGACAATTTATGATATCCTAAATTGATCTCATCTCATCGCCCACATGGAAACCTGAAAATCCATCTCTACCCTCATGGCAGTTTATGAGACCTTTAACTGATCTCCCCTCCTCATTACTGAGGGTTTTTCCAACTTCTAGGTCACAAATGAAAACCATATCCTGCTCTGTTTCACTAAGATTTTTAGCATGCCTCAACTACCTTTTCAACACCTGTTCTTGTCCTCTGGCCAATTTTTTTTGGATAGGTCACTTTACTTTCCTCTTCAAGGGCCATTCATATGTCCAACCTGTTTGTGTTGCTTGCTGCATATTCAACATCAAAATTTCTATATCTTCTCTCACCTTCTCGAGCTCTTTATATTTATATGAGAGATATTATCCTTGACCAAACCTATGGCCTTCAGTAGCCATATTTGTCTGCCTACCCTCCTGGAAATTTTGTTGATCACTCCTCAACTGAGAACATCTCCAACTTCCTGCTGCAACCCACCTGGATTTTTACTTGACCGTTGCACCCTTGCAAGAAATCATAAACATAGCATCAACATTATGCCTTTCTTCACCTACTATCTATAGGTGAAATTTAGCTTTTGATACCATGTGATGTTATCAACCTATCTCTTTTCACCTTCTCACTTTTGCTTGCAATCTGTAGACAAAATTTTAGCTCTAATACCACTTGATGCAGACCACCCTACACTCCCAGGTCTGTGCCACCTCCTAGTATAGGATCAATCGAATCAAGGAGTTGGATCGACTCTTTAGGCCTCTGCTAGACCCCAAACCAATTTACATATGTCCCCTTTCCTTCACAGAGCAGGTTCTATCAAACCCATGGGATCTTTCCTGGCCTCTTTGAAGAAGTTGAATAATATGCTCTAGCTCCCCTCACTAGATCCTTTCCTTCATATTACCTCGGGCTGTGCCCAGGTGCCAACTCAAAGGGAAATTTGGAGCTTTGGGATTTGGGTGTTTTCTCTCACCGCTCGCTAATTCCACCAAACTCCAAACTCACAAACACACATGGACTAGATCTATAGTTCACCCTCCTCTCTCAGCCAACGACTACGATCTACTTCAGGACTTCGGCATTCAAGAGTTTCAAATGCATCGAATCCTTTTTCTCTCGAAGTTCTCTTCTCCTGGAGTACACAAATTTTTGTTGCTTTTCCTCCTAGATCTAATGGTCCAGATTTGTTCTCTCTCTCTCTCTCCTCTGAAACTTGGGGAGACTTTTGGTCAACAAACTCTCCTCACCATTCTTTCGTATCCTCCAACTTTTGGATTTCCAAATCTGTCAACATGTGTCCATTGCGACTCAACGGTCATGATGAAATCCGACTCTTTGGGCTTCAAGAGTTCTTACTTCCTCTTTGCGGCCTTCTTCTGGAGTGCCTTTCCTCCGAAGTAGAAGATCATTTGACACCTGTCCACTATCGATGGATGAATTTGATGAACTCCATCTCTTCAGGCTTCGAGAGTTCTTGTACCTTCACACTCCAAAACCTCCAAAGTGACTTTTCTCCAGAGTGAAGGATCTAGTGACACCTGTCCTCACAGGATCAATAGCCATATCTATCTTCGACTCCCTTTGACTTCGGGAGTTCTTCACCCTAGTTCACTTGCTTCTTCCTAGAGTGTTAAACCTCTGGACCTTGGGATATCTCACCACGTGTCCTTCACAATGGACGGTTATGATCTACTCCACTCTTCAGAGCTTAGAGAGTTTTTCACACTCCACGACTGAAATCTCCCAGAGTACTATTCCGCAGAGTTTCATATTTGTTGACACGTACTTCCTGGCAACCAATGGCCAAGATCTACTTCGACCTTCGGAGCTTCGACAATCTCTCTCTCTCCTTGTCTACAAACTCCTGAAGTGCTTCTACTCTGGAGTTTCCGATCTTTCGCCTCCTGTCCCTTTGGATGATGGACGGTCCCTAATCACTTCAGAACTTTGGGAATTCAATGAGTCTACTCTCCTATGCACACAAAGAGATTAGAGCCCGTGCACTTCACCTGGATCCGACGGATATTAATCCTTCGCAATCAGATCCTACAGATGGGATCTATTCTCCTCCTTCAACTATACTTATAACCGATGGTATAGATCGTTCCACTCCATCGATCCAATGGTGCATATATCTCCTCCTCCACACTATTGTGCACCCTATATCTCCTCCTCCACACTATATCTCCTCATATATCTCGATCTTGAGCTATTTTAAAAAACTCAAAGGGATGCGGCCTTTGAACCTCCCTCTACAATCTTGACCACTTGGTCACTACGCTGGAATTTTTAGAAACGGTTTCTCTCCTGAGCTTGGCTACTTCGAGGTGATCCGAACCTCGAATGCATCCTATAAACACATCCATGTTTCATACTTAGAAGGTTTTCTAATTTCCTCCTACACAACTCTTGTATCCACTATATCTTCTGATATTTAGAGTCTTGTCAGTAATTCACAGCCTGAGCACTCCTTGTGGACACTGTGCACTCCTTGCACCAAAGCTCTGCAAAATTTCAAGTTATTTCCCCTTAGCTTCAGAGTCAAACTTGACTCAGCCTTCGCACTCCTTGTGGGCACTGTGCACTCCTTGCACTAAATCCTTCAAGAAGATAAACAATTGAAACTTATAGAAACCTCATAGGTTTCCACCCATAGTCATGAAAAACATACTCATGCATATAAACACACAGATACATCATTCATAGGACACAGATAACACAAATGGATGGCATATGCAGGAAAAAATACTTTCTTTGTATTAATATGAATGTTTGTTTACAAATGTGTACAGATACTGGACTACAACATAGTCTTAGTTCTTTCTCCCGTCATACTCCTACCTCAACCAGGTATCTCTCTTCTACTCTACCTCTATTGATTCTCTCTTTTTACAAGAGGGCTCCTCGAGCTTATCCTCTCCACCAGCTTAGTTCCATCATTGTCTCAGTTAAGACACCTTATCCCTATGGCTCATTACAATGAATGAATATCCATACCTGACTTATATATAGAACTTCTTACAGTCAACCATTAAGGAGACCCTATCCACTACTTGTACAAAGGCATGGCTTGGCTTTACTGAAGTTTACAACATAAATCCGTATAGGATCATATTTTAAATTTAAAAATGGGAGAGTTGGTGCCTCTCCCGTTGTCCAATGCACGACTATGTGTTGGCTTGTTAGTGCATCTACTGATGTGGAAGAATACTCCTACATCATACCTTCCATGACTATCATTACCACCAGGGTGGACACTGGAGTGTACCAAAGAACATGAGTGATTGACTTCCATGAGGGATTGAATTAGTGTGAAATGTCCAGAGGTCAAGACCAGGGTCTTTTCCAAGTTCCTCCTATGCCTCGGCATGAATGTACCATCTTGTTGCATTATTACCCTCACATGAAATTTGGGTGCTAGATGGGACAGGGCCAACCATCCTTACATCCTCCTCATAATACTCACACCCACCACATGTCACACCCTTTCCTTCACACACACCATATAAAACTCTACCCTAAACCCAACATGGGATAGGGGAGCTTGAAGAAAATATAATGACCAATTTGGCTATACATTGTTTGGAACCTAAGTTGGATATCAAACCCATCAAAGAATAAATGAAAAATCTAGTATCATTAGACCATGAACGTAACAAAATATCCTTGAACCTCATAATTTTCGGTTTAAAAGAGTATAAATATGAACACACCCTCACTACAGTCAATGAAGAATTAAAAAATAAATAAAAAAATTGAGACAACTTGCCTCATATAAGAAAAGAGGTTGGGAAAAATAATTGAACATAAAGATAGGTTGATCTGGGTTAAGGTAAGCTCTCTTGACCATAAATATGGCATACTCATCAAAACTCCAAGCTTAAAAGGATCATGAATATTTATCAATGAAGACCTCATTCCAAAGGACCAAGTTGAATTAAGGAAGGAAGTTTAAAAGGTGAAAGAAGCCAAGAAGGAAGGGAAATGGAAAATCATTTAGAATATGAAGGCTATTATTAGGGATAGAGACCAAATAGATAAGGATAAATAGAAATTTGGGACACTTTGGATCCTCTTTTGGAACTTTCATGATTTTCCATGGACTAAAGTGCTTATACTAAGTTGGATATCGAGTGTCATTGACATTATTTTCTTTGTTGAAACTTGAGAGCATGAAGAATGTAAGGTCCCTAATATAGAAGGATTTGTTTTGTGGTCAACACGAAACAAGAAGTCATCCCTGTTGAATTTTATATGAGATGATATGAGATATCAATCAATTATTACAATGATGATTGTGCCAAATATAAAGTACATATGGTGACCATCCATGAAAGGATGTGTCCCTTGCATAATAAATAACTACTTATTTATTATATATATTTATACCTTATATTATAAATATATTATATTAATAATATTATTTAATAATTATTAATTATTAATCTAGGATAATGTCTTCCTGATGTTTTCCAAATATCAACACTCCCTCTCAACAGGAGAGACATTATGCATCATGCCAAGCTTGTCTATGAAGTATACAAACTTCTCCCTATACTCATTACATCTATTAGTCATTCATGGGAGATGCCTCTCTCCCACATGAACTGAGGGGAAACTCCCTCTATGGCTCTCCCTCTGAGCCAATTGACTCTCTTTGAGATCATGTTCACTCTAGGTCCACATGTGATAGCATCTAGAATCTTGAATCTTTATCATTCCTAGTCAAATAAACATGACTAAGGACAAAGACTACACCATGGCCATTCACCATAGGTACACCCTTGTGAGTGAATGTTATTCTAATGTTATCTAACATGTGGAAATCACCTCAATCACTTCGAGTCCATATCACTCCTTGTCATGATCAAGGAAGGACTATGCTTGGTCCCATTTACCACAAGTATACCCTTGTGATAAATGTATCTTATCTCCCTTGGTATGCAACCCAATATAGGAGAAGGTCCACCTGATGCTTACTAGGGCCATTCACCACAGGTACACCCATGTGGGTGAATGTTTACTCGATGTTGAAACATCAACACTCCCTATTAACTAGGGAGGTATTCATAACAACTAACCAAATGTACTCAAACCTACGGACTCAGCTGAGTGTCCTGCAGTTGTCATGCACTCAATGGTGTGTACCGTGACTACAAGAAACATTATTCATGATCATATCACCATATGTTCCACATGAATAATTCTAGTCCTTCCAGATTCTAAAAGTCACTCCATGGGATATAGGGACCATTCTTCTAATCGGGTCACTACATGTTCCATAGAAGAATGTCAGTCCCAAACCTCTTTCTCTAATCAAGCCACCATATGTGCCATAGAGAAAATTCTAGTCTTGTACCAACCTCCCTAATTAGGTCACCATTCATGCCATAGGGAGTGGACCATTCATCGTGACCAGGTCACCATTTGTGCTACAGGAGAATGCCACTCCTAGACCATTTTCTGCAGAAAACATTAGTCCATGATACATCAAAAATATGTCCAACCTAGACCATTCTCCACAAGGATAATGTCAGTCCAGCAACACATTTACTATCCATAATGAAATAATACCAACACTCCCTCTCAACCAGGGGAGTAATCTCCACAAGCCCTAGCTTGTCCCTGAAGTATACAAACTTCCCTTTGGACAAGGGCTTCATCAAAATATCTGTTATCTGCTCATCGGTGAAGATTTACTAGAGATTCACTTCTCCCTTCTAGAATTTATCACGGATGTAGTAGTACTTGATCTCAATGTGCTTCGACTTGTCATGTAACAAGAGGTTTTCTGAAAGATTCACACAACTTTGATATCACAGTATATCACGGTCGAATCCAGTGCCTGGTCAAATAGTCTAGAAACCAATTCCCCATACCTCTTCTGTATAAGCATCATAAGCTGCAATATACTCTTCCTTTGCAGTGCTGAGTGTGATAGACTTATGCTTCCTACTAGCCCAAGATATCATAGCATATCCCAAACTAAAACATACACCAGAAGTACTCTTGTTGTCACTTGCACTCCCTACCCAATCAGAATATGTATGTCCCTGCAGTTGTACATCACTGTTTGAGACATATCTTACACCATAATTTAGTGTGCCACATAAATATCTCTAAATGTGCTTTGTAGCTATCCAATGCTCATGTCTCGGTTCCACTTGGAATTGGCTCAACATGTTCATAGTGAAGCAAATGTATGACCTGGTATTAACCAAATACATCAATGAGCCAATCAATTGTCGGTACATAGAATGATCCACCAAATATGATTCAAAGTCTCTCAGTTTCTTTAGGTTCGTCACCATGGATTGCAGTCCATCATCCAAAATATTTGAAGGATCATGATAACATACTTCAATTGACCAAGGAATATCTCACTTGGCTTATACCATACTTCTAATCCCAAATGGTAATGCATTAAACCAATATCCTTCATTTCAAACTCAGAGGTTAATTCCCTTTTATACTTGAAGTACAAATTTGGATCAACATCATTTTTGGAGAAACCAAGGATTAGATATCCATCAATATGTGAATACCAAGCTCGATGTGTCATCTTGAGTCCATACAAATCCTTCTTCATTCTACAAACATGGGACTCTCTCCTATGTACCTCAAAGCCTTGAGGTTGTTTTTATGTTGACTTCCTCCTCAATCACACCATTGAGGAACACAATCTTTACATCCATCTGGTGTAATCTCCAATCCATGACTATTGCAATGGAAACAATGGTCGTAGTGGAAGTGTACATGGCAATTGGAGAAAACCTCTCCTCATAGTCCATTCCCTCTTTCTAGGAGAACCCTCTTGCCACGAACCTCACTTTATACTTTTTGATGTTGATATCTGCTACGTGCTTGATCTTGTAGATCCACTTGGAAGTCACCATTGAATTCCCCTCAAGTCTATGAGAACTATATATGCCATTGGTGGCTAGCATTCTTGGAAGTAACTAATGTTCTCTCAAAACCATAATCGTGCCTCCTCACTAACCTCTCTTGACAACCTTTCCACTTTCTAAAGTACACAACATCATTGTAACCACCAAATTAACACATTGACACAAGATTCACATGATCTCAAATACAAAGGGTTTGTCACTTCTTCTCATTTCCATATTGATCACTTGACACCAAGTACTCGCGTTGATCGATAAGTGTCTCAACTAGAGGAGAAAACTCTCACATCAACGATAACTCTACATAGTGGATCCTTTATGCCGATGATTCATTCATAGAATGGTGAGTGCACAATTTATATCGGCTTGAGTATGTTCTTATCCAGTGCATTAAAAAGTCTATGATTCTCTTTGACCTTCTTCCTGCTTGACAACACAACAAATCCCATTGAAGTGAGGAAGCAACAACAGATATGGTTCTACGAAGCTCTTCGAGCCTTTTCCCTTGATCTTCTCTAATATCCTATCAAACTAAAGAATGGAGAGAGATGAAGAGAATATGTATATACAAATAAAATCATATGTATATATACGGTGACTTTCCAAATCTCTAGAAACTATGTCTACTGGTCATCAATAGTGAGTGAATTTATACTAGAGAGCTTTGGATGGGATTCACTACTCCTTGCCTCACACTTAACACAACCAAATTCTATATTTTGGGTTGGTATTGATTTGTGATCGTTGGGGAATAGTTTAGAGTATGAGATAGAATGGATAGCCACATTTCTCAACAACAAATAAAAATAAAGGAAATTCGCGTCCTCGATTCTTAGTAATACATTGCACGAACCTTGATCTCCTTCTTGCAAATATGTCCTCCAGAATGGAATTCACCATCACAAATTTTCAGCTCTTACACTACCATTGCTTCACTCTCACCAACCCAACCCAGGTACATGACCATCATCCCATCTTCAATCACGCTCTCTAATCACAAATTTATGCTTTACAATTCTACAAAATCAGACATGACTATTTTGAAGGTATCACACCTAAATCCATACACCTTCATTGGGTCCTCTCTTCTCTTTCATTGATGGATCACTAGATCAGGTGATAAACGTGAAGACAAAAGCTCGATTCCTCTTCTCACACGAGTGTGTCCCTTAGCCTTATCTTTTGACAATAGTTCTCTTCTTTCTCACTTCCACGGCCTTCCTCCACTCTTGTGCCCATACATATTCATCAAATGGATGGACAAACAACACATTACTGCAAACATAGTAGAAAAAATCTCACTCTATCTACTCTCACTTACAATCTACCTTCCTATTCCATTTCCCTTTCATTTACCTGAGCCCTCCCGTGAAGGAGTCAAGCCCAGTCTAGTTCTGATACCATGTTGAATTTTTATATGAGATGATATGAGATATCAATCAATTATTACAATGATGAATGTGCCATATATAAAGGACATATGGTGACCATCCATGAAAGGATGCGTCCCTTGGATATTAAATAACTACTTATTTATTATATATATTTATACCTTATATTATAAATATATTATTTAATAATTAATAATTATTAATCTGGGAGAATGTCTTCCCGATGTTTTCCAAACATCAACACTCCCATAGAGGGATTGGAGGCATATCGTGTTACATAAAAATGGACATTTATCCTCACATCCAACTTCATAAGAAATATTCTCTCAATCCATACATATGGATGGAGATATATGATATTAATGCTAAGAATATTTATATATCAATATGTTATTTCACACCTATTAACTCAACCTTTTATACAAAAAAAAATCTAGATAAGAATTGTCCCTACAAAAGCTTAGAGAAATACATATACAATATGAAAAATGAAGGTAGTATCTTTTTGTTAGGAGACTTTAATGATAGAACTATAACCGATCAAGCTATTATTTTAAGCAATGAATCCAACCCTAATCCTCTTTGGCTAGATGAGGACCTTGTTTTAGCTAACAGTTACAAAAGAAACTTTGAAGACCTGATTGAGAACTTGTTTGGTACCGAGTTAATCATGCTTTGTAGTTCTCAAGATTTAATAATTTGCAATGGTCTAAGGAAGTGGAAAAATTATAATAGGATGACTTGTATCCATCGGCTGGGTAGCAGTGTCATTGATTATGTAATATTAGATATCCTAATATACAACCAAATAGTAAACTTTAATCTTTTAGATGACCACAAACCTGATTTTAATCATACAACTCTAACCCTCACTCTTAACTTTTCCATGCACAAAAGATTTGTTGAAGAGAACTTTGACAACCAAAGGCACTTACTTTTTGATAAAAAAAAGTAGATATTTTCTTAAAATACTTAAGAAATTCTTTAAAACTCATATCGTATCAGAGCAATATTGAAGTTGACTATCAATATTTTACAAACCCTCTACGTCCATTAACAAATTATCTATTGAGGTTCTACATAAAACAAAAAAAACAGTACCACTAACCCTTGGTATGATAATGAATGTAAAATTTCTAGAAAATCCATAAGGGATGCTTCCAATGCATCGTTAAAATCTTATAAGATAAATAGATACAAAACCTTATTTAAACCAAAAAAAAAAGACTACATAAATAGAAATCAAGAGAAGCTTTTGCATATATTTAAGATAGATCCTAAGAAATTCTCGAGGAAAATTCTAACTCGTAAAACTAAAGAAAATAATAGGATTTCCTTGAAGGATTGGAATTTCTACCTTAAAATCTTGAACAAATCCCCTAATGTCATGGACAACTTGCCAAAACAAGTCTACAAAGGATGACATGTTTTCTATAGAAGAAATTAAGCTTGGGGTTAAGCGGATATCAAAAGGAAAATCTAAGGACACCGAAGGTTACAAAGCTAAAATATTAAAAATTGGAGGACCTATCCTCATCCCTTGCATACATAAGCTCTTCAATTTAGCTATCCAACAAGGCTTCCCAAAATCTTGGAATCAAAGCCTCATTCTACCTATTTTTAAAAGCGGGGATAAAACAAATCCTTCTAATTATAGGACCATAATGATTAGCCCCATTTTATCTAAGATATGCTGAATTATTTTGAAAAACAAGATTGGTACATGTCTATAAAGCCATGCAAAAAGAGCTAGAGGTGAGGCTGGGTTTAGAGGCTACCATTCTACTGTGGACTACCTTATTACATTTAGGATATCCTTTGTTGTTTCATTGATTTTAGAAAATCTTTTGAAACTATGCCCAGGAATAACCTTTGGAATAGGTTAGAAGAGCTTTAATTCTATTTCGAGTTAAGAGTTGTTGCAACAAGGATATATAAGAAATCTATTCCCAAGTTTAGGAACACCAAGGTGACATGTCTGGTCAGAAGGAATTAATTGTAATATAGGAGTCAAGCAAGGTTTTCCTCTATCCCATACCCTTTTCGACATATATATTGATAAGTTAGAATATTGTTTGGAGGATGTAGGTTGTGTTGCCCTGAATCTCGCTAGCATAGTCATCATCCTCCTCTATGTTGATGATATTGTTCTTATGGTGAAGAGTCCCTATGACCTGGGTAAGCAACCGATTATCCTCAATTATTTCTTCTCTATAATGGACATGACTGTGAACACTGACAAAACAAATGTTATGATAATTAAATCCAAAAGGATCACCTATGATACTTTTTTTTATGACAACAATAACTTGGAGGAAGTTCCTTCATACAAATATCTTGGAATCAATATCCACCACAAACTCAATTGGAAATATAGCATTGAAAAAGGGATAAATGGAGGGTGGAAAGATTATTATGGGCTTGAAAATAATTGTAAATCAGTGAACCTTTGGCTTTGGGATAAAAAACAATTCCTCTATCACACTCTTGTCACTCTTATTATCTTATATGGATGTGAATTTTTGGGTTGTACCATATCTAGAGAATCCTGGAGAAAGATAGAACATATCCAAAATAATTTTATAACTTATTATCTCAAAATTAATGGAAATACACCCCATCCTATCCTCATAGAAGCAAGCCTCCCCCCCATTGAGATCATTTCTATGATTAGATACATAACTTACAAGAATAATATACACAACATGGATGACAAGAGGCTCCCTAAAATTTCTTTAAAATCCATACAAAACTACCAGTGGCTCAAGCGGGGATGGCATAAAGATGCCAAATCTTGGATAAATCATTAGGGAATACAAGAAGAAGCCATCATGAAGAATACTGATAATATTACAAATATTATCACTTCTAAATTCAAGGAGAATATGTGGTGTGATAAAGAATTAGTCGATAAAAGGAAATTAAGATACTACAAGGAGATGGTTAACCCTAATTTAGAAGATAAAAAGTACATCTCAGTTTTAAGAAGTGCAAAGAATAAAATCAACATTGTTAAAATAAGAACAAACTCTCACGTGCTACATAGTTAAACTGGGTGTTGGAAAATTCCCAAAACACCATGGGATGAATGAATATGTCATCTCTGTGACACTAAGAGGTTATAAGATGAAAAAAACATCATCTTAGATTTCCCTGCATATACCCATATTAGACCCTAATTTAAAAATATTTCTCACAATACAGACCTTCCTAACCTCCTAAGTCATCAAAACTATGGTGACCTTCGAACGCTTCTCTCAATGGTTTTTGAGTATAGAAATACAATTTTAAATAAATCAAAGTAATATCTTACCTTCTTAAGGCTCTATAGACCAAATTCATCATCATCATCATCATCATCATCATCATCATCATCATATATGTTATCTATTGAATGAGAAAGTCTAGTTGCAGTTTATTGTGATTAGAAAAGAACACATACACATTAATTTTAAAGTGGATAGTTTATTTATTCCATAGTAATTTTATAAAGAAATTATTTTAATTTATCAAAACTGCAATCAAACGTTTATTTATTGTTTAGTGAAATCCAAGAATAGATTATATGAAACAGAATCGAGTAAAATGGACTTGTTTCCTAGGCTATAAAACCTTGGCTTATTTTGTTGATTCCCAACAAAGTCGAATGGAATACAGAGTCAAATAGACTTAATTCATAGAACTTGTATCTACATCACATCACATTAGCCTTAACATATATTTGAAAGGCCAATTATTTTTTTTCTATTTAGTAGGCATACACATTGTGTTGGATCATGTTGTCATTGATGCCAAAGGATTGATGTCAAAGGAAGAATGTATTTTCATAGTATATTGATGTAGTGATTGATGGATCATGTATTGACCTTGATGTCAATGGATTGATGTCAAGAAGAGTCATAGTCGTATGCATAGAGGAAGATGGATCAATGAGTTGTCATTGATATATGATGCATAGTTGGATTGATGTAAAGATGACTCATTATTGTTTTTTCATGGTTGTACAAATGGATGAACTCCAAAGTGGTCCCCTTATGGTGAAATCCCTCACGGGAAGACACTTTGCAGTGAACTCCAAAGTGGTTATTGTGTTGTCATAGTTGTACAAATGGATGAACTCCAAAGTGGTCCCCTTATGGTGAAATCCCTCATGGGAAGACGCTTTGCGGTGAACTCCAAAGTGGTCCCCTTTTGGTGAAAGCCCTCACGGGAAGACGCTTTGCGGTTGAGTTATCCTAGAAGTATGGTCAGAGAACCCATGCTTAATTATGTAATAATGAGATGAAGATCAATGAATTTGTCAGTGAAACTATCCTAGATGGATAGTGCTTGTCAAGCCATTTCCGTTGGTATGTGGAACATCACAAAACTCCTCATGGTTTGAGAGTTATGGCCTTATGAAGTTGAAGGACCCGCATATGTTGGCTTGAAGCCCCAAAAGGTCAAACACGTCAAAGTGCTTTCAAAGAAGAAAATATTTAAATAATAAAATGAAGTGACAAAGTCAAAGAGGATTATTTAAAGTGAAGTGACAAAGTCAAGGAGGATTATTTAAATAATAAAGTGAAGTGACAAAGTCAAAAAAGATTATTTAAATAATAAAATGAAGTGACAAAATCAAAGAGGATTATTTAAATAATGAAGTGAAGTGACAAAGTAAAAAATGATTATTTCAAGTGAAGTGACAAAGTCAAGGAGGATTATTTAAATAATAAAGTGAAGTGACAAAGTAAAAAATGATTATTTAAATAATAAAATGAAGTGACAAAGTTAAAGAGGATTATTTAAATAATAGAGTGAAGTGACAAAGTCAAGGAGGATTATTTAAATAATAAAGTAAATGGAGAACTTTCTAATTATGGAAAGTGGTTATAAGAAGGTTAACCCTTAAATGAGGAAAATGGGTTAAGTGGTGAAGTGGCTATTGGATACATGGACAAGTGGAAAATTAGGCAAAGTTGGACATAGGTGACTATGTGGACAAAGTGGCCTAGAAGATGCTTCTAAGGAAGATACTTGGAGAGTATAAATAAGAAGCAAGGGTCTCTTGTGAAAATCATCTCTTGAGAATATCTTGAAGATCTATTCTGAGTAAGAGAGGGATTGCAAGTTCTCATGGACGCCAATGGAGACTTGAGTGTGAGTTGATGCTAGGTTCTTGAAGGCTGAAGCCAGTTCCATATGTGCATTCTATGGGCTCATATATCCCATAGAAACTCTGGTATGGTTACATAGTTGTCTTGATAGATACTCTTGATTATTGTATGGTGAATTCTTAAGGCATTCTTGGTATGAATGTTGTGATATGGTTATGTTGTTTGATTGATAGAGTGAGAAATACTCTTATGTTTTAGTACTGATATGATTTTCATCGTATATTGGTTTCTTATACATGATTAAGTAGCATTCATATTTTATGGTTGAGGAGCATGAGTAAGTTGTGGGAGAGAATAAATGTGTTGTGATTGGTTATGGTTCAGATTGGACAATGAAAGACATAAGTAGATGTGACTGAAGGTTGTAAAGGATATGAGTTTTTCATAGAGAGAAAACCCTAATTACTCAAAAGGTATACGCAGGTTGTAGTACAGACTGGCCACATACATACATGAGTTGTACTATTGGTAGGACACGTACATACACATGCTTCACTACTGACAGGTCGTGTACCTGTTGACAGATTGGTATCTGTTTAGGGTTGATTCCTCTTCTCAGTTGGTGCTGAGTTATGTAAGATGAGTCTTGCATTGTAGAGCTGGTGCTCTTGTGGATTTGTAACTCTATTCAGTTGTTGTTGATAACCCAAGGATTGTAGTCCGTAATAAAAAGAAAATTGTACATACATCTTGTGTTCTTTGTGTTCCTTGTGGTGATGACTTATTGATGATATTTGTTGCTAATATATGATGTTGATGTATGTTCACATTCAACTTCTTATAAATGACATGAATAAGTGATGAGTAATTGGTGATTGCTAATTAAGGATTTTTGTGAAGGGGAAGTTTTAAAAAGAGTCCTACACTGATTCACCCCCCCTCTCAGTATGGTCGATGTGTCCAACAATTGGCTTCAGAGCGGGCCTTCATTATAAGCCTTAACAAGCTTGGAGGAGATCCATGGACACACAAATGGATGATGAAGTTCCAATCCTTGATGAGGAGAATTATTCTACATGGAAAATAGAAATGAAAGTGCACTTGAAGGAAATAGAGGCAGGTGTTTGGAAAGAAACTATTGGTGGATCAGTTCCTTTGAAGAACAAGTCAAAATTTGTAGCTCAAAGGGAAGAAAAAAATAATGATGCATTGGCTCTCAAGACCATTCTTAGTGGACTGTCAAGTTCTATCAAAGAGAGCATGGGACAATGCACTTCTGCCAAGGATCTATGGCTAAAGCTAGAGGATACATACCAAAGAAAGAATAAAGACACTAAAGAAAACTCCATCAAGAACAATAAAGGTAAATAATCTCCAAAAACCCCTGATTGCAATATTTCAAAATGTGATGATGTTGAATATTTCTCTACAAGTGAAGAAGAAAATTTAGAGATAGTATGTGTAGAATCAAATGATAGTTATCCCATGGAATAAGTAGAAGAAGAACTATCAGAGCTTAAAAGGAAATTTGAATGGGGCCTATTTGAATACAACTATGACCATTGTTACATAGAATATAGGTATCTTTCTGATAACACTAAAAGGTTTCTTAAAAAGAATCAAAGGCATATATTGAAGTTAAAGGAAATGCTCAAGGAACAAGAAGAAAGTAAAAAGACTCAATTAGAAGAAAAAGAAGAAGAGATCAAAAGGCTAAAGAATGAAATAGAATAGAATAAGAAGCTAGATGATGAGATTAGAAAAATTCTTGAAGTTAATGTCCATCTCAAGACCCAAATTGAAGAAGACAAAAGGGTAGAGGAATTACCAAAGAATCAAGTAAATGAAAAGGAAGAGTCATGTCATATGTTGGAAGCTGAAGTTGTTGATCTTAGGAAGAAAGTTGAGAAGTCAAACAAATTCTTGAATAGCTCAACAATCTTGAATGAGATCTTGGATAGTCAAATATCACCAAATGATAAATAAGTTCTTGGATACAAGAAAGAAGCTACACATGTTGAAGAAAGAATTTCAAAGAAGCATGAGGTAAGTCCCTCACTCTCAAAGGATTGAAATAATGTTGCAAATCAATCATATACATAAGGCAAGGAAAGTTTCAAAAGAACAAATCAAGAAGCCATATTTACACCTCAAAGAAGAGAGACACCTTCAAGATGGACATCAAAGCAAAGGTATGGAAATATTTTTCATGGTCAATGTTACTCATGTAATGAATATGGTCACAAATCTTTGGAATGCATATATTATTCAAGGAAATATAGTGAAAGATTTCATAACACCCTAAGGTGTTGGAGATGTAATCAAGTAGGACATATTGTTGCTCATTGTCACACCATGAGATGCTACAGCTGTAGTGTATTTGGACACAAATCCCAGGATTGTTGGAACACAAGAAGAAATTCCATGACGAGGACTTCATATAGCATGACTAGAAGAAGGCATGAAGTTAGGAAGGAAGACATTTTTGAAAAGATGGAAGCTCAAAGCTCAAGTTCTGAAAAGTTGGGACACCTTCATAAGTGGGTGAAGAAAATTGAATAGTCAGAACATAATGGCAGCCTTAAGGGAAGCTCAAGTTTGTCATCTTTAGAAGCATGTGTGGGTTACAATGGTAACAACTGCGTACATATGCAAGTTGACCTATGAATAGGCCGCGTACATATGCGAGCTGTCTGTGCAGCAGGCCACATATCTGTGGTAAAAATCCTTGGGAAAATGGCTATGCATATGATTTGCAGCATGGTATGATGGTATAAATCTACGTTGCAAGGTCTGACATGGTTTGTTGCATGTTTTCATGATTACATGTTGGAATACATACTTGTTGATGTATGGATGATATAGTTAAAACACTTCATTAATTAAAATACATGATTGTGGCACTTGGTTATTGGTAGAGGCATATCATGAATGATATGACACTTGTTTGAGGCACATGTTGGCATGTCGGTAGAGGCATATGGTTGATTCACTTCATTGATGATTTCTTATGGCATATGATATGGTATTGATGTACATGGTTGATGTACATGGGTATTGCGCATGGTTGGCATAAGATGTACTTGGTTGATTTTTATCTTTTGCTTCATAATGTATGGTATGGCATGAGTTTGATGCATGGACAGGTCCAAGGATCATCATAAAAAGAGAAGTTGATCTATGTTTCAGTTGAGCAGTAGCATTTGCAGCAGAAGCATATTGCAGTGGTAGCATATTGTTCATATTGTAGAGAAGATAGGGGGATACATACCCATAGGGGGAGTCATTCTTCTTCCCATGATTCCAGGAGGAAAGATTTATCAGATGCAAAGATAATAACTTGAAAAAGAGACCTATACTTGGAGAAAGAACATAGAGGCATAGTTCCAGGAGGAGCGATGGTCACAGGGGGGAGCATGAGCTATATATTTTCAGCATTACATCAGAGTGATATCCCTTGTTCAAAAGGGGAGAGATTATTCAGAGGAAGATCAAAGGCATTCAGACAGGGGAATCAACCCCAAGGAGAGTTCAGGCAGGGGGAGCAGCCCCAAGGGGAGAATGACCCTTTGCCATTGATGTCAAAGGGGGAGAGATAGTCACATTGATGTGATTGAGATTCCTATTGATGTAGAGAAATGCATTGTTTACATGTTTCCATAAATGATTGGTGTTGACATCAATGTTGGTATCTCCATCAATGCTAAAGTAGAGGATTGTTGGATCACGTTGTCATTGATGCCAAAGGATTGATGTCAAATGAAGAATGTCTTGTCATAGTATATTGATGTAGTGATTGATGGATCATGTATTAACCTTGATGTCAATGGATTGATGTCAAGAGGAGTCATAGTTGTATGCATAGATGAATATGGATCAATGAGTTGTCATTGATATATGATGCATAGTTGGATTGATGTAAAGATGACTCATTATTGTCTTGTCATGGTTGTACAAATGGATGAACTCCAAAGTGGTCCCGTTATGGTGAAATCCCTCACGGGAAGATGTTTTACGGTGAACTCCAAAGTGGTTATTTTCTTGTCATGGTTGTACAAATGGATGAACTCCAAAGTGGTCCCCTTATGGTGAAAGCCCTCACGGGAAGACGCTTTGTGGTTGAGTTATCCTAGAAGTATGGTTAGAGAAACCATGCTTAATTATGGAATAATGAGATGAAGATCAGTGAATTTGTTAGTGAACCTATCCTAGATGGATAGTTAGTTTCAAGCCATTTCCGGTGGTATGTGTAACATCACATAACTCCTCACGGTTTGAGAGTTATGGCCTTATGAAGTTGAAGGACCCTCATATGTTGGCTTAGAGCCCCAAAAGGTCAAAGAAGTCAAAGTTCTTGCAAAGAAGAAATTATTTAAATAATAAACTAAAGTGACAAAGTCAAAGAGGATTATTTAAAGTGAAGTGACAAAGTCAAGGAGGATTATTTAAATAATAAAGTGAAGTGACAAAGTAAAAAAGAATTATTTAAATAATAAAGTGAAGTGACAAAATCAAAGAGGATTATTTAAATAATAAAGTGAAGTGACAAAGTCAAAGAAGATTATTTAAAGTGAAGTGACAAAGTCAAGGAGGATTATTTAAATAATAAAGTGAAGTGACAAAGTCAAAGAGGACTATTTAAAGTGAAGTGACAAAGTCAAGGAGGATTATTTAAATAATGAAGTGAAGTGACAAGTAAAAAATGATTATTTAAATAATAAAGTGAAGTGACAAAATCAAAGAGGATTATTTAAATAATAAAATGAATTGACAAATTCAAGGAGGATTATTTAAATAATAAAGTAAATGGAGAACTTTCTAATTATGGAAAGTGGTTATAAGAAGGTTAACCCTAAAATGAGGAAAATGGGTTAAGTGGTCAAGTGGTTATTGGATACATGGATAAGTGGAAAATTAGGCAAAGTTGGACATAGGTGACTATGTGGAAAAAATGGTTATGTGGACAACATGGCCTAGAAGCAGGGATGATTTTAAGGATGGAAATTTATTTTAAAATGTAGAAACCTTGGCGAATATTACTAATACTTCATATGTCAACTATAAATGTTTGGTGATATTTTTGTAAAAATATTCAAATTTCTAAGTATTTTATATAGTTTTTATAATTTTTTGACGATTTTTAAGGTAAAATAATTTTATCCTATAGAATTTGGGTGAAACATTTTGAAAATAGCGAATCTCGTTTTTGGAAAAACCATGGAAAATTAGCACATGAGCGAAATTTAGCCCCTAAAATCATCCATGCCTAGAAGATGCTTCTAAGGAAGCTACTTGGAGAGTATAAATAAGAAGCAAGGGTATCTTGTGAAAATAATCTCTTGAGCATAGCTTGAAGATTTATTCTAAGTAAGAGAGGGATTGCAAGTTCTCATGGACGCCAATAGAGACTTGGGTGTGAGTTGATGTCAGGTTCTTGAAGTCTTAAGCAAGTTCCATATCTGCATTCTATGGGCTTAGATCTGCCATAGAAACTCTGGTATAGTTACGTAGTTGTCTTGATAGATACTCGTTCTTATTGTATGGTGAATTATTAAGGCATTCTTGGTATGGTTGTTGTGATATGGTTATGTTGGTTGATTGATAGAGTGAACAACACTTTTATGGTTCAGTACTGATATGATTGCCATAGTATATTGGTTTCTTATACATGATTAAGTAGCATTCATATTGTATGGTTGAGGAGCGTGAGTAAGTTGTGGGAGAGCATAGATGTGTTGTGATTGGTTATGGTTCAGATTGGACAATGAAAGACATAAGTAGATGTGACTGAAGGCTATAAAGGATATGAGTTTTTCGTAGAGAGAAAACCCTAATTACTCAGAAGGCATATGCAGGCTGTAGTACAAACTAGCCGCGTACGTACGCGAGTTGTACTACTGGTAGGATGCGTACATACGTGTGCTGCACTACTGTCAGGTCGCATACCTGTTGACAGATTGGTATCTGTTGAGGATTGATTCCTCTTCTTAGTTGGTGCTGAGTTGTGTAAGTTGTGTCTTGCATTGTAGAGCTGGTGCTTTGTGGAGTTGTAACTCTATTCAATTTTTGTTGATAACCTAAGGATTGTAGTCTGTAATAAAAAGAAAATTGTACATACATCTTGTGTTCTTTGTGTTCCTTGTAGTGATGACTTATTGATGATATTGTTGCTAGTATATGTTGTTGATGCATGTTCACATTTAACTGGTTATAGATGACAACAATAAGTGATGAATAATTGGTGATTGCTAACTAGGGAGTTTTTTGAAGGGGAAGTTTTAAAAATATCCCTACATTGATTCACCCCCCATCTCATTGTGGTCGATGTGTCCAACACATTGACTGTAACATATATTTGAAAGGTTGAAATTGTTTTTGGTTGGCATGGTAAATTTTTTAGTTAATGTAATACCATTAGAATCTTCCCTGTATATTCGTAGAAGAATTCATTTTTGTTGAACTTTATACTGTGTAAAATGTTGGCACCTACAATATAACTATCGGTCAACTGTTGGGTATGTGTTATATTCTTTGCATGTGTGTGTGTGTGCCGGGCGCTTCCTAGGGGGGTCCCAGGGGGGGGCAGGTATGCCCCCCCCTGGTTACGCGGAGCGTTCGGCACCGGGCGGTAGCCGGGGGCCGACGGGGTTTGGGGCAGCGCCCCAAGTACGCGCAGCGTTCGGCACCGGGCATCGCCCAGGGCCGAGGGGTTCGGGGCAACGCCCCGAAATTTTTTTTTTTGGGCGGTTATTTGCTATTTTTAGCGGATTTTGCTATTTTTAGCTGATTTGTAAA
>ML788995.1:232928-248756 GCA_009831015.1 Picea engelmannii
AATCGTGTATTACTGTATCTCTGTGTTTATGGTTGCATCTCTGATATATTTCTGTTATATTACTGGATATACGCGATATCTCTGTGCATTTATTTATTATATCTCCGCTCTCATTTCGTGCCGAAAATAATCCGGATCAAATGGAGTTTCACCAAGCCTTTAAATAGGCTACATTACATGTCATCTAATGAGACAAATACCCTCCTATCACCTAGACCTACGTCTATACTTTATCGGTGACTTACCAAGGGTACACATGCCTTTCTAGGTCTTATAGTCATATGCCCATTTACATATAATTGCTTACAACTCCAAAATAAATAAAAATAATTCACTGTCACAGTGACTTTACCGTCACTCCAATGTCATTTCATTGCTGGTTCCCGACACCTCTTGCTTTTCCATGCCATTAGTGACACTTACAAATGTTATCAACACTCCAATATTCAACACATGGGAAAGTACCACTCCAAATTACTTAAGTTGAAGGCATCCATAAATCATATAAGCATACTCATGTGAACTTACCCAATGAAAATCGATCCATCAGATATGTGCTTGTCACCACTTGCATCACCCTTTCAATTGGTCCAAACTTGCCATCATGCTTGTCAATTTCAACTTTGTGTTTTGATGCACAAACCTTGCAGTAAACACCATATGAAAAACAATATAACAAATTTGAGGTAACTTGAAGTTCATCGATGCCAACAATACATGCAATAATAGAAAATATACAAGCCAGTGGTTGGACGAAAAACATGAAGAAAATGATAAAATTGTCACATTGAATTCATCTTGCAAGAGGAAGCAAGTAGAAGCAATAGAGTTTCCAAAAGAACAAAAACAATCTGTGCACAGGCATAACTCAGGACACCGAATTTCACCACAATTACCACTACAGGCCCAATAACCAGCACAACAAACATATCTTGACATGTCATTGTATAGTGCTCACTTCCACAGTAAATAAGAGGCACTCCCATACGACCACGCCCCAGGACAAACAACCCCTCCTACTACAAGAGACTCCCTCCTACTTATACACGTAGTGCAAATTCCAGAAAAGGATAAAGACATAAAGGCATCCACATCTATGTAATAAGGCATCGCCATAGAATCCACGTACAGACTCGTGTGCACGATCCCCACAGCCACTGAAACCTAAAAAAAACATGGCATTCACTCAATGTTTAACGGAGACTCATCATGCGCCCACCCAGTATTCGATTCGCCAGCCTCCCGCACCCTACAGGGATACCTTTCTTCACGGAGCCTTCACAGAAACTGCTTGTTGTTTTTGAGATCCCCTGAATGATCGGACATCCATTCAGCCGGTGTATACGAATTCTCAGTATAAACGGCAAAGCAACTCGGTTGACCTCAATCATAGTGCCATCCTCGATAAGAAGTTCGTAGTGTCTCCTCACCTCCGTCGGAGTTTTCCCCGATACTTAGGTGGTCACATTTTCCCATCGATCCGACGTGTCTTTGTCGAACTTGGCCAATGCATTCTCAAAAAACTTATTCTACTCTAGGCTCCAACGAGATTCCTCCTCCACCTTCATTGTGTGGAAAAACCTCCTCCACGACTCCGCATCACGGGACTTGCACAGATGGATCATCAAGGCTCTCTCACCTCTCCTCGATTTCAAACTCATCGGTACAGACAACGCAGTGTGACAGTTATTTCGAGCAATAGAATGACAAGTGTCCTTCACCGTGGACATCTCATCTCAGAGTTGCAACAACGGGTCTCTCTTTTGTAGCTAGCACTAGATCCTTCTCTGCGATGGCCTCTTCCATAACATGCACCATAGGCTCTTGCGGCCTCCACCAGAATTCTTCCAAAACAATGTATGCCATCGGCTTCCATCAACACGTCCATTAATATCCTCTGACCTCCTGCAAGCATGTCTGCAGTCAGATGTACACCGATTGTGAGTCTGGAACCCCAAAGAAGGACTTTACGTGTTGCATATTATAGATCTCCAGCCATTTTCCATTCCATGACGCTACTAAAAGATGCCAGATCACAGCCCCACCAGTTCTCACGATCATCTTTCATTTGGAAATCCATAAATTCTTCCTCCGCTCGCAATTCCTCCATGGAGTTATCTCGGAGACAACATGGAGCACCTTCTCCAAATATGGAGACAAAGCCACATCCAACACGTCGAACATATCTCGGGTGACTTCACTAACGCAGAGACACATGGATATATCTGTAGACACACCTCACTTGAATTTTTTGCCTTGGGCATGTGCTCGTGGATGAATGCAGCTCAACACAAAAGAACCATCTATTGCTCAAAATAATTCCCCGAGAAACAATGCAATCACCCTCCGATGATCATGTCCATCAATAGGTAGCAACTTGTTCCCTGACACCCATGGATCTACAGCCTCACAGATATTAGATTTATCTCACTCCCCAAACTCAGTGGAAACCTCCAACAGTGTGAGTCCCTTGTTGATGAGTAGTGCACCGAATCTAGGTGGATCCACAACATTCATGGTTTGAACAGATCTGCAGTCGTCAACGCTTCACTACGTCTTGCACAAATAGCTAGATGGAACGCCTGGGATCTAAATTATCTTTGATGGGTAAATATTGTTGCTCGCATTATCATTGTTATTGTGCCGATTCCATCCACTAATTTTAGCATCATAGTCATGCATAAATATTCCTTTGTAGATATGATCTTGGATCATGGCTCTCTAATGGATCTCAACTCTCCTATATGCCATTTGTCTTTGTAGCCAACAAAAGACTCATGATCTCCTGGATCGTATGCATAGAATCTCTGACCCAGATAATAACTGATTTATTGCATTTAAATTCATTCTTCAACGAGCACAACTCCTCATACAGAGAAAATGTAACCTCACACCCAAGCTCTGAAACTTTCTCTGACCCATTCTTTTTACTAGAAAACAATCATCAACACTGTTTTGATCACAACGGCCTCCAAGCAGTTTCCATGCACAAAATTTCTTGTAGAATCTCTTGGGATCCATCAAAACCTGCCAAAGTTCCTCCAATACCACCGGCTTCCTCCCTTCTTGAGAGGCTCCTTGTAGGCATTAGCACGTGTTTTCCAACAGGTCCTCCTGCACTACTACCTCTTCCCAAAACTCCACATTCTTCTTCGGATCGAGTCAAAAGAAGCTACAGACTCTCCTCCTTCACGTGTCAATTTCACAACAAACAAACCTCACACTCCTCGTAGAAATCCGAGAATATTTTCCTCCACGTTGGTAGATCTGGGAACACCTTCATGGCCCCTATCTCTACAGTCTCACTTGGACTATCCCATCGACCTATGTGAACTCATGCCCGCCATGCAGAAAGAGTCTTCTTCAATCACAGACAGGTCGCTCCTCCCTCAATTTGAATGTCTCTTTGTCTCTCCTTCTACGAGCTTCCTATCTTCTCTGCTGCGATCTTCCTTCAACACTTGATTCATCAGCGATATCAATAAAATTGCTCTGATACCACTTGTTGGGTCCATGAACCCACAAAGATCTCATTCACACAACAAAGAATGAAAGAAAGAATGTACAACACACAGTAATATAATAATCATACAATGAAGACACAGGTTTACGTGGGAAAACCCTCTAACCTCCAGAGGGAAACATCCATAGGACAGTGGAAGAATCATTGATCCAGATGAATGTCGATGGCCTCTCACCTATTCCAACTAGCTCATTTTGGTAGTTTTCTAGTTTGACAGTTTTTTCCCTAGTTTTCGGGTCCCTAACTTGCAGGGTCATTTTAAGGCCCTAAACATCGTTTTTTAGGGCTCGCTACAATCAGATAGACCTTTCCAACAGGCTATCATGCGCCTAAAATGGAGATCATATGCAAACGTTATGACCCTGAGAAGTTGATGTAGTAACTTACTCAAACGAGGCCCACATGACTTTTGGCACTTCATCTCCTAGGGTTAGTATCTTTGGATGTCTAGGGTTTTTGACATTTCTGTTTATTGTAAAAAGGTATTCAGAGCCTCATTGTAATCATCTTCTTGCGAATGAGCACAACCGTCACATCTCTTCTCAGAGATAAGCCGCCACCATTCTAGCAAGCTTGTTTTCGCTGCATTTTACAATTTCAGCTTATTTCCTTATTGAATAGAAACCAATTTTATTGTATATTTGTTATTCTTTGTTAAGCATCTTTTGATAATAATCTGTATTCATTTTGTTTTGCAAATATATTCTGGATCAGTGGTATCAGAGCGATCTTCTCCTTGTTGTTCTTAATGCATGTCCCAAATGAGGTCAGGGTACAAAGAATTGGTCTTGAGCTTGTTTCTCTTGAGGACAAAAAGCCCTCGCATGCCCAAATGACTTCTCATGGAAGAAGAAAAGAAAGATGATGAGACAAGAGATCCCTTCAAAATGTTGCTTGAGGAAGACCTCATGCAACAGAGGAACGAGATGATGGATATTTTTGTGCAAATCCTTCGATGGTTACCAACAAGCGATGCATCTTCTTCAAACGGAGGCGTCGCCCCTTTCAAGGTACACATCAACTTCGATACCCCTATATTTGAAGGCCAGATAGACATAGATGCGGTAGACACATGTTTGAATCTGCTAGAAGGGTATTTATTTGTCCATAACTTCTCGAATAGAGAAAAGATTACTTTTCCGCTCCTCAAAGTCATCCCCCATGTCAAAGATTGGTGGGAAAATTTCTGTGAGAAAAAGGAAACAGAGGAACCCTCATTATTTACAGTCACAATCACCTCGGAGTCCTTCAGGGATGCTATTAAGGAAAAATACCACCCTGTTGGAAGTTATGACAACCTGTACACAAAATGGACCATGCTGCGGCAGGAAAGATTCCAAGTGGTGCCCGAGTTCACAAATATCTTCCATACCTTGCACACCAAGCTGGGTATCAAATATTCTGAGCGACATCTGGTGCTCAAGTATCACGATGGTCTACATAGATACATCCAGGACGAAATGGAGTTTTTGGACATCTCACCCTTAGGCACGGCTTACCGATATGCTGTCAAAATCGAACAGAAGCTCAAACAAAAGATGCAGAAATTTGGCCCTGGGAACCCCTCACAACAAAAGACGGGAAAGGGTGGTCCCAACCCATAGAAAAAAAGACAGAGCAAAGATGGATAGCCTCAGGAAAACTAGTCGAGGCTGTAAGTAAATAAGGACATTGGAAAGACAAAGAAAGATATCGGGAAGTGGTGCGACTTCCATAGGAGCCCATAGATAACGTTGTTGATTTCCACTCGAAGTATTCGCTGGTGGCTGAGGTGAAAACCTCTGAATTAGATGTGGGTTCCGACTTTGAATCAGAATCAAAAAGGGGGAGACAGATCATTGACGCAGAACCCAATGGTACCGTTGCTACCACCAAGATCCAGCTTGGTGAACCAGACAAGCCAAAGGAAGGCGAGGGCCTTTTTCATTCATAGATGTGGGTGAAGGGTACCTCACTGCACTTCATCATTGATAGAGGTATCTATAAGAACCTCATCTCAGCAGAGCTTGTTAGACAACTCGCCCTGCCAACAACACCGCACCCGCAACCCTACACCATCGAATGGCTCTGCCAAGGAAGCGAAATCCACATAAGCCAATAATGTCACCTATCATACAACATCAAGCCCTTCAAAGACGAGGTATTGTGTGATGTTTCCCCTCTCTAAGTTTGTAATGTTCTTTTGTGCCAACCATATTTATGGAAAAATCATGTTGTATATGAGTCTAGGCCTCGCAGTGTTATTATTACTTTGAACAAAAAATTGTACAGGATACCTGAGGCAATCCTACCCAGTGTTATTTCCTTGATATCTTCCAAAAAATGCAGAAAGGTCATCTCTCATACATGTAAGTTTTTTTTCTTCATGATTCTCTCTTAGAAAGAGTGAAAGATTGTAGCCACATCCAGGGTCTTTGTGGCCAACCTCTCCACACAACAAAAGCAAGTGGATAAGATCGTAGAAGAATACTCAGATATCTTCTCCTCACCTACCGGGGTACCTCTTCACTATCAGGTCAAGCACCCCATCGATCTGACTCCTGGGGTATCACTTCCCAACGGGAGAGTCTACCGCCGCTCTCTGTTAGAGAATGAGGAGATCAAGCAAAAGATCTAAGAACTACTCCACAAGGGGAAAATCCATCCCATCTCATCACCTTGTGGGAGCCCAATCATGATGTTACATAAGAAAGATGGAACCTGAAGAATCTGCATTCATTACTAGGCCCTAAATAAAATTACATTCAAAAACCGGTACTTGATTCCCCAAATCGACGACCTCCTTGATCATCTCATGGGGACCAAATACTTCAATAATATTTATCTGAAGTCTGGATACCACCAGGTCCCGATAGAACAAACAGATGTATGGAAGACCACCTTCAAGTCAAAGGAATCTCTTTTTGAATGGTTGGTCATGCCCTTTGGTTTGAAAAATTCTCCAACCACTTTCATGAGGATGATGGATGATATCCTGTGACTATTCACCAATAATTTTGTAGTGGTGTATTTGGATGGCATCCTCATTTACAAAAATACTTGGGAAGAACACTTGCAGCATATTCAACAAGTTCTGCACACCCTGCGACAACACCAACTCTATGCCATCTTGGAAAAATTCTCCTTCGGCATGGACATGGTTCATTACTTGGGCTACATCATTGATCAACATGGCGTACATGTGGATCCAGCCAAAATCCAAGTCATTCGTGATTGGCTATCCCCAACCACACTCACTGAGCTTCAGAGCTTCTTGGGCCTTGCCAATTTCTACTGCAGGTTCATGTTGGGATTCTCCCATATTGCATGGGCCCTCATACAAGTAACGAGGGGTGATGGTAAGGCAAAATTTGTGTGGGGCCGGTCCCAACAATAAGCATTCAATGATTTGAAGAAGTGATTATGCTCAGCCCCAGTACTTTCACTACAGGACCTACAACAACCCTTTGAGATCGAGACAGATGCTTCATACTATGATGTGGATGTCATTCTCACTCATCACGACCACCCCGTGGCCTATCATAGTGAGACAATATCAAATGTTGTTCGTAAGTACCCTACTTACGATAAATAAATGTACTCCATTGTGCAAGCCTACCTCCAGGGGAGACATTACATTCTTTGGAAGGAGACATTCATCCACACTGATCATAAGCCACTCAAGTTCATGCAGACATAAGGAAAATTTTAGAATGACCTCCATCAGAAGTGGCCTATGTACTTGCAACAATTCCACCTCAACATCAAGTACAAAATGGGAAGCATCAACCGCGTCGATGATTTCCTCAACAAATCACCAGTCTCAAAACTCACCAAAGTGCTAGACTCTTGCAACCATGAGACCTCTAGATGGCCCCAAATCTATGAGACAGAGCCAAAATTTGCCACCACCTACCAAATGTTGGCTGCAAATGCAGTTGTCGCTAATTTCCTTCTTCAGGACGGGCTGCTATGTCATTTGGGCCATATCCACATTCCATCAAGTGAGCGAGTGAAGTTAATCTGGGAAGCCCACTACAATCAGATGGTAGGACACTTTGGCGTAAAAAATATAGTGGCAATGTTACAGAAACATTTTTGCTGGCCGAAACTTCGACAGGAGGTCAGCAAGTATATTAGGTCATGCACTGTCTGCGCGATTGCCAAACCGGCCACCAAGAAACAGGGCCCGTACACCCCTCTGCCTACTCCTAATAGGCCATGGGAATCCATCTCAATGGACTACATGTCGGGCCTCCCATCCACCAAGCGGGGCAATGACTATGTTTTTTTGGTTGTGGATCGCTTTTCTAAGATCGCGATTTTGGATTCCTATAAGAAGAGCATCACAACAAAGGCCATTGCGAAGCTCTTATTTGAACGAGTCTGGGTACATTTTGGAATCCCAAAAACCATTATCTTAGATCGAGACATTTGATTTCTGGTCAAGTCTCTGTTCACTGCTAGACACCAAGCTCACCAAATCCAAGACCATCCACCCCCAGATAGATGGCCAAAACTAGGTCGTAAATTGAATGATCGTGCATATCCCGCACATGTATAATCCAAAGAACCCTTTCACATGGGATGAGAGTCTCCCCTATGTTTAACATAGCTACAACCGAGCCCTGCATAGCTCAACTGACCACATCCCCTTTCAAGTGGGGTTGGGATTCCAACCATTGGGTCGCATAGATGTTTCAATACCCCTTGCGGTCACCTCGACCGACTCATCTCCTGCTGCTCCTTTCCTTGGCTTGCACCCAATGTTCAACATGGATATCCTTTGATCATATTTCCCACAATTATTGGACACCTTAGAGATAGTATAACAGTTGACACCAAAAGAGATCAACCCTGACTGCATACAACAGGCATCCATTGATCAGATTGTGGAAAAACATATCAAGGGCACTCTCCAACAAAGGATCCATCTTTATTGAGTTCTCAAAGCAGGGCAGCTCCTGCACCAAGGCAAGTGGCTCACCCAGGGCCAAATTCAAGAGAAATTTCCTCATCTGATGGGGGAACTCAATGCAATGGAGACCATTGATTCTTAAGGGGGAAGTATTGATCTATATGGATGTTGGTGGCCTCCCACCTATTCCAACTGGTTCATTTTGGCAGTTTTGCAGTTTGGCATTTTTTTCCCTAGTTTTCGGATCCCTGACTTGCGGGGCCATTTTGAGGCCCTAAACAATGTTTTTTAGGGCTTGCCATAGTCAAGATGACCTTTGATAGATAGCAGAAAAATGTGTATTCCTCGAATATAAATTTCCAACGGGCTATCATGCACCTAAAATGAATATCATATGCAAATGTTATGACCCCGGGAAGTTGATGTACTAACTTACCCAAACAGGGCCCACATGACTTTTGGTGCTTCATCTCCTAGGGTTAGGTTTTTTGAATGTCTAGGGTTTTTGACATTCTCGTTTATTGTAAAAAGGCCTTTAGAGCCTCATTGTAATCATCTTCTTGCGAATGAGCACAACCATCACTTCTATTATCAGAGATAAGATGCCACCATTATAGCAAGCTTGTTTTTGTTGCATTTTATAGTTTTAACTTATTTCCTTATTGAATAGAAACCAATTTTACTGTATATTTGTTATTATGTGTTAAGCATATTTTGATAATAATCTGTATTCATTTTTTTCTACAAATATATTCTGAATCAATCATTCTATTATCAAAGAACCAGGAGATTACAACCAAAAATAGGCAACCGAGTAGCCCAGGAGAGGGCTTGAAGCCCCTGCACCCAAAATTCCTTTGAGGCATTCATATATATACAACCTCTCTTTCAATTACACAAAACTGAAAGCATTTAATTCTACCACTATTCTTGCCAATTTGTTTCAACAAGATATTGTTGGAGAAACCATCATGAATGAACTAGACCAATTTGATCTATTACTTATCACTTCCCAACAAGAACCCGTGGTTTCCTCACCTCCTCTATGGAGTTCCTTTTATGGGAACCCATGGTTCCCCAACCTCCTTCAAGGAGTTCCTTTTCTAGGAAATCGCCATTCCCTTACATCCTTCAGGGAAAGACATTTCCATAAACTCTTTGATCCCTAGCCTCCCTTAGGGAGTGCCTTGTTTAGGAACCCATGGCTCCTTGGCCTCCTTCGAGGAGTTCCTTTTCCAGGAACCCATGGTTCCCTAGCCTCCTTCAAGGAGTGTCTTTTACGGGAACCCATGGTTTCACAACCTGCTTTAGGGAGTGCCTTTTCTGGGAAGCTATGGTTCCCTAGCCTCGTTTGGAGAGTGTCTTTATCAGTAACCCATGGTTCCTTGAACTCCTTTAGGGAGTGTCTTCTTTGGAAACCCATGGTTCTCATTCCTCCTTCAGGGAGTGCATTCTCCAGGAATCCATGGTTTCCTTGCCTCCTTCAGGGAATTCCTTTTTCAAGAACCCATGGTTCCCTAGCCTCCTTAAGGGAGTGCCTTTTGCGGGAACCCATGGTTCCCCAATATCCTTCACGGAGTATCTTTTTTGGGAACCCATGGTTTCCTTGCCTCCTTTAGGGAGTGCCTTTTCTGGGAACCCATGATTCCCTCACCTCAATCAAGGAGTTCCTTTTCTAGGAACTTGTTGTTCCCTGGATTCCCTTGGGGTGTGCCTTGTTTAGGAACCCACCATTCCCTAGCCTCCTTTAAAGAGTACCTTTTCGAGGAACTCATTGTTCCTTGGCCTACTTTAGGGAGAACCCAAAATTTTCATCAAGGGACCATTGTTCCCACTAGTGTTAAAAGAACATGTACGATTTCTCATTATCATTTCATCAAATTTTTGTAACATGTTCTTTACTATGAGGTATTTTTCACTTCGGGTGTTTGGTTTTTGTGTGCATGTACTCATCAAAAAACTCACAACACATACAATTCCTGTCATCCCATGGCCCCTTCAGGTATATTTTCAAAATTGGAATGCAGTTAATCCCTTTGCAAACAATTTCATTTACCAACATCACCCTCCAACATCTGTCTTTAGGTTCACAACCCCTGATAATACAATATCTTCACCTAGTCCCATTTTCATCTAGGCACAATTTTCTGGTAGTCTTTCTACTCACATGAGTTGTCTCATATATATTTTAGTTCATGGGAAAAATTCTACTTATGTTGTTTTCACCCCATAGGAACAAGAGTCCAAGTAGTTCACACTTTAGAGAATGAACCTCATACTTCTTCTCATCATATTTCTATCCCACACCCTTATGGACTCCTAGATCATTCCAATGTTTGATTGATTTTGTTGAATTCACTCCCACATTTTCATTGGCCCCTAATATCCTCCAAGATAAGTTGACCATCTATAGTCCAATCCACCATCCATTTACCTCCTTGGAGACCCACCCTTGGGGCTCCCACCCTTCATTCATTTCAAACACTTGCGCCTCCATAAGGCCAATCCATATTGACATTGGGGTACCCATTTCTATGTATGCATATTCAATCCAAACCATTTTTTTATTCATTTGGTAATTGTATAAAGTACCTATTGATTTCCAACAAGCAAGTAGAATTCAACCATCACATTCGATGGTGCCATTTTTTACCTGGCGGAAACCCCTATCACCCTTGGTTGAAGCATTTATATTAAAAATGTTTTTCTGCAAATACCCATATAATTGACCAAACCTCGAGTATCCTAGAACCCTATATCATGATCTCTACATTTTTCCCTATCAAGCACTTCTTTTTGTAATCTTATCATCTTCAAACATCAATCAACGAAAAATAGCCAATATCTGACTGTCCCCTTAACATCAAATTCCCTTTTTGTGGTTGTTTTCATCCCCCATCAACACTAATGCTCCAACCAAGAGAATTTTTTAAGTCTCATATATTCTCGAGCTCATCCATTTTCACCAGTCAGTAAACCCCCTTACAAATCAATACCTGATACCATATTTGATCAGTTGAGTTCAAGTAACAATTTGCTCCTTACAATTGTGACTCCCTTCTTGTCAATATCAACACAAGTTTCCAAGAAGGTAGAAGTATATTGGATATCATTAATCTACAAATTATAGGCCTCATACGAGATATAGAGAGTCATCATTGCTCCCTACTCCCATTAACCCCTGTGATATTCGACATCAACATAGTTTTCATATTACGGTGGGTATTACTACGCGGCGGTTGCAATTATTAGTACCAGACAAAGATCGTTGAATTTGACTAGCCATCAATGCCTCTGAGTCATGAACACCCACCACCATTGTTCACTCCAAATTTCAGGGATATTTCCCATCTCATAACTGTGATTCATCGTTACCGTCGCCCCCAAGGGTGCTGCAGATATCTACTTCATTAATATTTTAGTTACAAATAATTGGTTTTTGTTTTGGTACAATCATGGGGCATGTTTGCCTTGTTTGTATAAATATCATTATTCTTTTCAGGGAATTTTGGTTACAAGTGGATTTCTCTTCCTCCCTCCAAGGCATAGTCCTTAAGTTCTCTCAAACCTTCCTTTGTTTCTCTCCAAGAAGTCATTACACCAAGAAAAATAAACGATTATGTATTTCATTTGTGTTTGCTCCTAACCTCACACATTAGGGGTCATATGTTATGAACTAAAAATCACTCAATAAGCTATACATGTGATCATCGGAGAAGTCATCAATTTAATACACCAAATAACATACTCTTAGCATTAATAGGTTCCCTTCAACAAAGTAAAAAACTATGGAAAGTGGGTTTCTAAAGATTAGCAGGGGATACCAATATATGCTTAGTGTTATTAGCACCCAACAACATGGGCTGACAAATAAAAATTAACGCTATTAGCATGACCAACACAATTGTCATTAGAGAAACTGGCATTGATCCAAAAAACGTCGCATTTATGAAGTCATTCGAATATCACACACCCTCAACTCAAGTGTACTTTAGGAAATCAACTATCCATATATATGAATAGCTCTAGGATCACTCAAATAATAGGGGATACACTCTTATGAAGGATCGCGTTTTACACTTGGAGCTAGATAGATAAAATATTGAAGAGAGCCTATAAAAGGATTCCTTAAGTATGCACTAAAGGGAATTGATAAAGTGTATTGTTATGTTGTTGGTTTGATCTTTGAGAATCCTCATTTCTCTTAGGCTCACTCAAACTTCCATAACTAGCCTTGCTTGGTGCATCAAACCTCTCTCCTCTTGAGAGCTTGGGTGCATTCCTTCACATCATTTGTATTTTATTTGAGAAAAGAGAGAAATTGTTCTAAGTGGGAACACCAGGGACTCTCCCAAAGAGGAAGAAGGGATCTCATTTTCTCACCAACTTCCTTGTGGTGTTATCAATATAGCCTTTCCATTGGTAACAATTCTCATTGTCTTAGTTTGTAGTTATTTTTCTTTATTTCTCATGCATGACCTTGTTTATGTTTTATTTTATTACATATTTCATTGCGGTTCACTAACCATTTGATTCAACTAAATGTGGTGTTGGTTTATCCTACACTGACACTCAAAGGGTTTCCATTTTCTCACTCTTGTGACAAATTATCCTAAACACTCAGTTCTTATGAGGAGAAGGAACCAAAATCCAACCAAAGAAGGCGGAAATATTACATCACTTTAGCACAAAAGAAAGCTACCTCCAAAGTCTGAGTGGGAAGAAAAAAATCATTGATTGGGACCCTTAGAGAATATTCCCCTAGAAATGTGGAAAAATGATCTTTCTCTCACACAACTACTGTAGGATGACCAACCCTGCTAAGACTTATCAGGATTCATGATCTCTCCATTCTACTGTTACAAGAAACTATGATGGGTGGAGACAATGCTATAAAATTGTTCTTTGCTACATTCCTTGATTAGGAGCTCCTGGATTTAGATGCTAGTGGAAAATATGGAGGGATCCTGATGGGTTGGAGGAAAAATTCCTTGCAAATTAATCAACTCCCAAGCCATGCCTTTTGGTTTGGGATCTTTCTTTCTCTCCTTTGAACTCGACATCCACTTCCCATGTCTAAATGTTTATGGGTTGTACACAGATAGGAAGGATTTCTTAAACAAAATCATACAATCCCCTTTGATTAATTTGGATCTGGTCCTATTAGGTGGTGATTTGAATTTCACCCTTGGGGATTGTGATATTTGTGTTGATCTCTTAGCGATTTTTTTCATACATCACTTGGACGAAGCAAGACTTTTTGATATTCAACCCACCAAATTTACTCCCACCTAGAGAAACATGCACTTCAGAGTAGGTCGAGTTGCAAAAAGATTGGACATATTTATCTTGTATGAGGATTTCCTTCAGTAAAACCTTTGGATTCAGCAGTGGGTAGCATTGTTGGGGGTTTCTAATCACAGTCCCATGATTTTGGAGATTATTCTAGGAACAAAAAAAACCTCTCCCTTTCAAATTTAACTCTATATGGTTGAAGGACGAGACATACATATATACCATCAAGTCAAATTGGACCTCCTATAATCCATATTTTCCAGAATCTCCCTCACTATAATCTCTGTCAAATATCAAAAGGGACAAAGAGGTATTAGTTGCATGGAATAAGGAAAGAAGAAAAAGGAGAACAATGCCTTTCTAGAAATTGAATAGAAATTACAGGAGTGGAAAGAAAAGGAGTTTGATGCTAATTTCACTAAATCCCAAAAAGAGAAGATAAAAGGTCTTGAATAGAGTAGGAGAAAACTACTTTTAAACAAGGAAAATGAATGGTGCTTGAAAATCATAACCCTATGGTTGCAGGTAGGGGATGAAAATACAATTTTTTTTTACCATTTTTCCAATGGTAGAAAAGCTTCCAACACCATCTCGTCCATTGATAGAATGGATGGCTCAAAAGAAACTTCCTTTGATGAAATAATAAAAGAAGGATCTGTCCATTTCAAATCTCTGTTCAAAGCAGATCCAAGAGCCACCATAAATACAATTCTCCAAGTTGATGGCCTTTTCCCATTTTTATTGACCAACAAGGAAATGAAAGTATAATGGAAGAAGTAACCAAAGAATAGATGTGGAGAACTTTACAAATCTTCTATAAGGATAAGATCCCAGGATTGGACGGTCTCATTGTTGAATTCTACATGGGATTTTTTGATTTCCTAGGTGATGATATTTTAAAATGGTTGAACACTCTAGAACATTGGGCTAGATACTATCACTTTTCAATGCCACTTTCATATATTTTATCCCCAATATAGAAAACCCATAATATTTTGATTAGTTCAGGCCCATCTCTCTCTCCAACAACATATACAAAATAATCTCTAAATTAATTTCCTCCATATTGAAATATCTTTTGTTGGAAAACATATATGAACAATTTGGATTCCTTCAGGGGAGAAAAATCCATTAGGCCATCGAGATAACATAAGATGGGATACACTCCATCCACACTAGTAAACATAGGGCATTCACTTTTAATATGGACCTATCCAAGCCTTTTGACAAAGTTAGTTGGCTCTACATTAGGCACCTCCTTACACTTCTACATTTTGCTCACTCCTTTGTAACCTGGATCCTAAACTTCATCAATACCACTTCATTTTACCTGTTTATCAATGGATTGGCCTCCCCCTTCCTCAAGGCCAAACTTGGAATTAGACAAGGCTTCCCTCTTTCCTCACTACTCTTTTTACTAGATTTTGTGACTTTCGGTAAGATGATCCGCAATGCAGTCACAATAGACTGTACAAAAGGCATCCATATCAGTGAAAATTTCTCTTTATCTGACCTAATTTTTGTTGATGTTAAACTAATATTTTTTGAATGAAAGATATCATACATAGAGCAGTTAAAGAGAATCCTACAAACCTTCTAAAAATAAACAAGCAAGCTTGTAAGCATTGACAAGTAATATTTGTATTCTTGGGGCTTGTCAAACCAGAAGAAACAAACCATATCTCAGGTCCTATACTTGTAGGTAAAGGATATTGGAGTAGAAATTAAGTATCTATGGTTTTCTATAAAGGAAAATAGCTACATAAAAGGGGATTTTCTTTGGTTACTTGCCAAAGTGGAAAACTTCCTACATTCCTGGTGCAACTGATGGCTCTCCAGAGTTGGAAGACTAGTATTGATAAAATTAATACTGCAAGCAATCTTGATCTACTAGACTTCTCTAGATTTGGTTCCAAAAGGTATCCTAGCAAAAATCAGTCAGTTGCCATATAGGTTTCCGTGGTTTGGCTCAGAGGATAAAAAATATCTTGTGTTGGCCTCTTGGAAATGCCTTGCGGTGTCAAAAAACTTGGTGGTTGGGGGCTAAAAAACATACATATTTTTTCAAAATATCTAGTAGAAAATAATGTATGGGGGATTATATATGGCTCAG
>ML788996.1:6471-24295 GCA_009831015.1 Picea engelmannii
AACTTGGAGCGTATCCAGGTTAATTAGATAGATGTTTATTGTTTTAATTAATTAGTAGTTTAGTTAGATTTAGATTAGATTATTTAATTGTAGTTAGTTTCCTTTCTGTTTTACAAAATATAAAAAGACAAAAATAGATCCTTTGTTGTCTTAGGGCAGCGAACATATGATTTTTGCAGGTTTTAATCAAATCTGTAATCTGTCCATATTGTATATTTGTGAATAAAGAATGATTGCCGCTGACAATTAAGTAGTTGATTTGAGTTATTATGATCATAGTTAGTATTTAGTAGATAGAATAGTTAGTATAGTTTATAGTTAGATTAGTTAGTTTATTGTAGTTTGTTTTATTAGTTTCTAGTTTCCTTAGTTTAGATCATTTAGCTTAAATCACTTTCTCTTTGGTTTCCTTACGAGACCTCAGAGCGGCCAATGGAGCCGTTAAACTCGTCAGGGTGGTCCATACCAAACGGCTTGGGTTATTTAGACAACCCCGGACCGGTTCCACTCTCCCAGTTGACGGACGGTCATTTTCGCCCGTCAACAGTGTCCAACATTGACCAGAGACTAGACCAAAATGTACTGAGGAACTTGTTGTCCCGATATGATATGATAGATTATGGGATACCAAAGTGTACCCACACTTGTTCAAAGAAGAGTTTAGCAGTGGCTTCTACTGTGATATTCTTCTTCCAGGGTGCCATAATGGCCATCTTCAAGAATCTATCGACAACCACGAAAACACAGTCGTTTCCATTCTTAGTAGAAGGAAGGCCCGACATGTAATCCAAGGAGATGGATTCCCAAGGTCGACTAGCAGTAGGCAGGGGAGTATAGAGGCCTTGCTTCTTGATGGTCGGTTTGGCAATGGCGCAGGCAGTGCAGGATCTGATGTACTTCCCTACATCATGTCAAAGGTTTAGCCAATAGAAATATTTTTGCAGTATGACCACTGTTTGCTCGACCCCAAAATGATCAGCGACCTGACTATAGTGCACTTCCCAAATCATCTTGACACGCTCGCTTGGAGGAACACAAATGTGTCCCAGGTGACATAGTAGTGCATCCTGGAGGTGAAAATTTGGAACTTGGTTACCCTCCAAGAGCGTCTTGTATGTGTAGTTGAAATCTCAATCGCTCTTGTAGAGAAGCAACCAATCAGAAGTCTCATGCCCACAAGAGTTGAGCATGGTGGTTATCACCACGATCGGTGGTCGGCTGAGGAAGTACGCAACATTATTGGTGCTTCCCTTCTTGTACTTGATGTTCAAATGAAACTGTTGCAAATATGTGGACCACTTATGATGGCGATTGTTCTGCAACTTCCCTTGTGTCTGTATGAATTGCAGGGGTCGGTGGTCTATGTGAATGATCGTTTCCTTCCCCAAAATGTAATGCTTCCACTGTAGGCAAGCCTTCACAATGGAATACATTTCTTTGTGATAAATGGGATACTTTTGGACAATTTCGCATTGTGATATGCCATTGGATGCCCTTGTTGAATAAGAACTTCCCCAATAGCATAGGTAGAGGCATCTGTCTCGATCTCAAATGGTTGTTGCAAGTCTATTAATGTGAGCACTGGGGTGCAACAGAGGTGATGTTTCAATACTATGAATGCCTTCTGTTGAGATTCCGACCAAAATAATTTTTCTTCCGCTCCTCCCTTGGTGGCTTGACTCAAGGGCCAAGTGATATGACAGAATCCCAACATGAACCTGCAGTATAAATTAGCAAGACCCGGAAAGATGTGAAGCTCTATTAGAGTGGTCGGGGCTAGCCAATCCTGGATTACTTGGATCTTGGTTGGATCCACATGCACTCCACGCTCATCAATAATTTATCCCAGATGTTGAATCTGGTTAATGCCAAAAATGAATTTCTCCAAATTGGCACACAACTTGTGTTTCTGCGGTGTTTGGAGGACCTGTTGAATGTGGTGGAGGTGCTCTTCCCAAGTTTGGCTGAAGATTAGGATGTCATCCAATTACACTACTACAAATGAGTTAGTTAATGGCCAAAATATGTCTTCAATCAGCCTCATGAAGGTTGTGAGAGCATTCATCAACCCAAAGGGCATGACCAGCCATTCGAAAAGGCCCTCCTTGGCTTTGAAGGAAGTCTTCCACATATCGGACAGTTCGATTGGTACCTGGTGATACCCAGACTTCAAGTCAATCTTGCTGAAATATTTCGCCCCTTTGAGTTGGTTCAGAAGGTCATCAATCTGTGGGATTAGGTACCTATTCCGGAAGATGATCTTGTTTAATGCCTGATAGTCAATACAAAGTCTCCAAGTCCCATCCTTCTTCTGCACCAACACGATCGGGCTACCACAAGGCGATGAAATTCACTGGATGTGACCTTTCTGCAGCAGCTCCTAAATATGTTGCTTGATTTCATCGTTATCCAGAACAGAGCATTGATAGATCGATCCATTGGGCAATGTTGCACCTGGGGTTAGATCGATGGGGTGCTTGACCTGACAGTGTAGAGGCACCCCTATGGGTGAGGTGAAGATGTCTCGGTACTCCTCCAAGAACTTGTCCATTCGTTGTTGTCATGCGGAGGAGCCCTGTCTGGAGGTCGTGGCCACAATCTTCTTCTTTCCATGAGGGTGGATCATCAAGAAAAAAAAATTCCCGGTTTTGGAAATGAGCTTACTACATTGTTTTATAGTAACCAAAGAGATAGAGATAGGCGATGGTACCTCTAGTATCATGTACAACGTATTTCCCAAGGTAACAATAACAGTGCGAGGTCGGGACTCATACACAACATGTCGCTTCCACAAGTATGGTTGGTCTAATAATACATCACAAACATCAAGAGGAGCAATGTCACATAATACCTCATCAGTAAAGGGCTTGATGTTGTAGGGAAGGTGGCATTGTTGGCTGACGCGGAGATCCCATCCTTGGTGAAGTCACCTAATGGTGTACGATTGTGGGTGTGTTGTGATCGGCAAGCCCAACCGTTTCACGACCTCTGCTAAAATGAGGTTCTTGTGGCTCTTGTTGTCGATGATGAACTGTAGTAGGGAACCCTTTACCCATATCTGGGAGTGGAAGAGACACTGCTCCTCCTCTGGATATTCTGGTTCTTCCTTTTGTATATTCATGGTGGAAACGGTGGTGGTGAGATCCACATTGATAATCTACTTCCCTCTATCATCCCCCTTCTCAGGTTCTGATTCAGTGTCGGAGCATGCATCTGATTCAGAATCCCTCATCTCGGCCACCAGTGACTGTTTGGCCTAACACTCACTTGTGTTGTGAGTGGAGCTCTTATGGAACTCACACCACTTTTCTATGTCCTTCTTCGGCTTTGAGTTGTTGTTCTTTTCTTGTGTCTTTGGCAGGTTGTCTTGAGCCACCGTTGTTGTTGGGAAATAATACCCTACGGACTAGCAAACTAGGGTCATATTTGCATGCAGATTTTGACCTTAAAGAAATGACCTTTTAACCTACCACCCCAAAACTTAAACCCCTCTTTCAAGACACATGCACGGAAAGGAACTACTAACCTTTTTACTGATGTTTGGTGTAGATCCTCCATTGCGCTTTGCCCGCTTACAGGTTAACTTTGGAAGGAGCAGCACAAGTAAGCGGGCAAAGCGCAATAGAGGATCTACACCAAACATTAGTAAAAAGGTTAGTAGTTCCTTTCTGTGCATGTGTCTTGAAAGAGGGGTTTAAGTTTTGGGGTGGTAGGTTAAAAGGTCATTTCTTTAAGGTCAAAATCTGCATGCAAATCTGACACTAGTTTGTTAGTCCGTAGGGTATTATTTCCCAACAACAGAATTGGCGACTCCACTGGGGAAGCTTACTCTTTAGGTTTTCCGGATTTAGTTGAGGTTTTTGGGTAGTTTAAAGGATTAGATTGTCTTTTTCTTTGTTTGTTTGTTTTCTATTAGGTCAGAGCTAGCAGAGAACCTGGTTCTTTATACTAGTTTTTCCTTGACTGTGCTTGACGGTAATTATCGGGACACACAGAGGTACATGCGGCCTGCAAAAGGCCTGCACGCGTGTGACCCACGCCCTAATCTCTTATAGCCCACGTGTGAACACTTGTTGCAGAGGTTTCAGTAGCATGTAGGATTCAGAGAGCTTGAGAGGCAGTCCTCCTCTTCCCTGTCAGAATTATACATTCTCAGGGGGCTTTCTGGATCCTGTCTGAGTCTTGCTGGTTCGAAGTCTTGTCTCAGTTTGCTTTATTGCGTTTTGTTATTCTTTGCAATTATTGTTTTGTTAAAGAAGAATCATCCATGCCTTCAAGAGACCCTGGTTGTCAATACCAGAGGCCTTTTCCAGGTCTGGGCTGCCTGTGTTTAGTTTTGTCTTAGAGTTTATACATACACGCGGCCTGTGCAAGTTCAACCCGTGGGTACCCGCGCTCTGTTGTAGCTCAGCACGCGTTTGCACGGGTGCTGTTTCAGTGACAGTAGCGGGCTTGACTAGTTGCTTTTCAATCAGGGTGGGGCAGTCATCCTCTCCTGTGGTAAGAAGTGTTCCTTTTAGGGGTTTGAGTCTAGGGTTGCACAGTCAGTAGGTTAGGGCCTCTTACCCTTAGCCTGTTTTTTCTTAGTGGATTGTTGAGAGAAAATATAAAAAAGAAAGATTTTGTTTTATGGTTTTTAGACAAGCGTAAGAGTCGGTGCTTTCTTGATTGCCATTGTGCATCTTTGCTCTGTTTCTTTGCGATCTGTGCTTTAAGCTAGAATTTTATTTTGTTTTCTTGGTTTTGTGCTTGTCGGCATTTTCCCTTTGTTGCTTCATTTAGCACTTAAATAAATAAATAAATATCTCTTTTCCATTTTCTTCTTTGTTTGAAGATTGTGTTTCTGCATCAATAGCTAGGGAGAAGTCTTTTTGTTCATAAGTTTTTGGCAGTGCATTTAGAGCATAAGTAGCTCGTAGTCGAGTGAAATTCCTTTATGTTTGCTGCATGAAATCTTAGAAAAATTGAAAAGAAAAAGAAGTCTTTCTTGGTGAAAAGTTGTTGATTTTTGCATTTAGTAAAAGTCTTTTGTTTCCAGCATTTTTTTCATTTGTTTTTGCTTTGAGTCTTTACACATCATCGGTTTCACCTTCATACCTTGTGACGTAAAAAAGCCCATAAAAGCAACGCTAATTTAAAATCTATTAGACTTTTTGTTTGTAGGGTTCATATACTAGCTCAGGACTAGGGCCTTGGAATAGGTTGGAGAGGAAACTCTCCAAGGCCATTCAAAACCAAACATTGGAGTCTGTGATAGGGAGTGTAGAAGTCCAGTTTCGTGGAAGTTATCCGGGACCCCCCTCTAACACAGGGGCTAAACAGGAGGTCGCGTAAGGAAAGGTAGCGGAGATAACCCCTCCAAAGCCGGACCAAGCGTAGTGGAGAACACATATCGAGGATTTGTTGAGGGATTCCGTCGTTTGCATTTGCCACGGGGCTTCGTGGGTCTCGAATCCGTTCGAGGTCCTCAGTTGTCTTCTGGACCATTTTCTCTCGATACCCTTGATAGGTTTCGGGCTTGATACCCATCTCATTGTGGTCTACCCGACTATCGACTGTACCCGCCTGGTGACTGTTCACGTGTTGGAAAACTAGTTGATTGTTCGCGTGCTGGCAAACTAGTGTGTGTTACTGTTTGATCGTGTAGAATACCTTAGCGTGTCTTGGATATTCTCACACAGTGGAGGATCCCGAACTCCGCCCGTCATGAAGGCTTCAAGGCTTGCCGCCGGTTATACTGGAGCCACCCCCACCACCATTGAGGCGGAAGCTAGACCAACAAGGATCTTTCGAAGCAACCAGGTTACAAACCATTGAGCCCGAAAAACTCCCGAAGGAATCAACCGCCAATATCGGCTCGGTTGAAACCCCAACCACTGATACTTGGCCATCGGTCAGTGTACCAATCCTATTTTACGAACGCCTGTCAGTGACTCACATAGCTATGGAAACAAATGCTATTACTTCCTCTGGGAATTCTTCTATTCCCATCACCGTTGCTACCACAGGAGAAGCATCTCCTAACTTGCCGTCATCGGTCCGAGCCACCATGGTCTCGACCGAAACTACGTTTCACAGTGGACCAATCCCATCTATTGCGGCGGCCACACCTCCCTTCACACCTAGTGCGACAGGCCCTTCGTTCTCATACGGTATGCCTAGTTCGGGCACAATTCCTGCACTCACTCACTCCACTTTACAGACTTTGGGTCTGGGGGCAGGGAGCTCTAACGCTCCTCTGCAAGGTCAACTTGGGGGAATTCTTGTCCCTTTAAATGCTTTTCCTTACGCTGGAGGTCATATCTCTCCTTCGTCCCCTTCGCTTGGTGGTCTGCATCAGCAGTCCGCCAGGCAGCCTGCACACACAAGTTCATTTGGAGCCGAGACTCAAGGAACACCTGCACAAACTTTGTTGGTAGGTTCGTCACCGTTTGTCTGGAACGAGACATTTGGTAAAAACATTTTCGCATCCACTGCTTTCCCATCTAGGGGCACTCCCATTTTTGGATAGTCTACCTCGGCGCAGGGTACTATTCCTGCGCCAGGGGCACATATACCAGGACCTTGGAACTCAGGACAAGGATCTGTTCCTTCCTCTGGAATGTCGTTCTGGGGTAATTCTTTCCACAGTCAATGGAACCCCGGACAGACTTCTATGCCTCTCCCATCAGGATCGGCATGGGGTAATCCTTCCCAAAGTCCGTCAAACACGATGAATGCCCAACATTCTATGTCCTTCATGGGGAATCAACCAATGATGTCTCCACAGATGAAAAATCCTTACGTTGGTCAGGGCCATGGTTTCTACCAGAATCCGGGCTAGCAGCCAAACTTTTCCTGGCAACCTGGTGCCAGTCAAACTCCAGGACCCTTTTTCCCAGGCTATCAGCAGCAACCCAAACTACCATTCCTGGCGACGTTACACTTGCCAGATTTGACAAGGTTGTTAAATGATCCTATCTATCATGATCCGTGTTGGCCTCCTATGCCAACGAAGTTGCCTTCAGACATTCCGAAGTTCGATGCCAATCCTAACGAAGATCCAGGTGATCACGTGACTAATTTCCATCTTTGGTGTTCATCTAACTCATTGAAAGTTGACTCCATCCTGTTGCGATTGTTTCAACGCACTCTTATCGAGAGTGCCGCAAAATGGTACATAGAGCTTGATCGCTCACGATACTCTTCTTTTGGCGAACTGGCGATGGCATTCATTAACCATTTCCAGTTACCCATGAGATACGACGCTGGCACAGAGTTGCTAGCCAATTTCGAATAGACGACAGCAGACCATATCTCTGATCATATCCGAGAGTGGAGACGCTGAAAGAGTCTAATCAAAGTACCAGTTCCACCAACATTCCTGCCAGAGTGGTTCCTTAAGTCTTTAGTCCCACAATTATCCAAAGACATCGTGACTTCAGGAGTATTCTCCGAAGAAGATGCCATCATGAGGGCTCAACAGTTTGAGCTTATCTATTCTCAGTCTGGTTTATTATACAACATCCTTCTGGATGCTCCACGATCAATACTGGATAAAACTAGACAAAGAGCTGGACCACATGCCGATGGTATTGTTGGTTCAGCCCAAACTAAGCCCGTTGAGCAATTGACAAAGCAATTGCAACAGTTATCTATACAACACTCAGCGGCCAGCCAGACTACTTCTTTGGCTGCTCTTCCTACCCAAATGTCGGAAGTACACTCCATGCAGACGACTAACCCAAAGGCCTCCCAGTAGCCTGAAGGGAAGAAAAAACAATGAAAGAAGGGTAAGGGGGAGAAAAAACCCACTAATAATGTTGGTGAGGGCACCACAGAAAATCAGAAGGCCAGGTATCCGTGCAACTTGTGTGCGGAAGACCACCCAACCCATCTATGTCCTCGACTTGCAGAGGCCCAGAAGTTTGTCACACAACAACAGCAAGCCATGTTGACTAATCCCTTTTAGCATTGGCAAAATTTAACTCAGACCTCTACAAGTGCTGAAGGGGGCAACCAGGAAACCTTCCCTCCTCCAAACAACTCCTCATCCGTGAACGTATACATGGTTAGGGGTGATGCTTTAATAATTACTAGAGCACATGACTATAGTAAACCAAGTGCCTCTGAGAAGGGCAAAGAAGTCGAAAGCCCATCTCTTCCTCTACAGATTGAGAAGACGTTGGGAGAAACAATGACACACATTCCAAAAGGTGCATTTAAGAGAGATTCTCATAACCCAAACGCAAGGGCCGCCCAAAATTACTCTGTGGTGGAAGATTTATCACAAATCCCTTGTGCTATGTCTTCTTTGGAGGTCCTCCAAAGTTGCCCTGCTCAGAGGAAAGCCTTGTTGACTGCTTTAGGCTCTACTGAGACTTGTAACCCAAGTACCATCATGCTTGATACGACCGACTTAAAACCTCGTCTGCCTTACCACGTAGCGTTTCAGATAGTAGTGGTTCATCCCACGAAAAGTTTTACACGGAATATCTTTCGCACGGTGGTCGATGAGGGTGCCTCGACGTGCGTTATGTCGTTAGCATGTTGGAAGGCCATTGGTCAGCCCACTTTGTCTCCATCACCTACTCTCCTCACTGCGTTCGACGGTCATTCTTTCCGGCCCCACGACATCATCCCTTCTTTCCCTGTGCAGTTAGGAGGGAAGACCGTGTGTGTCGAAGTAGAGGTAGTCGATACTCCCCTCAACTATAACCTCTTGTTAGGCCAGAGTTGGACTTACACTATGCAAGTGGTGGTTGCTACAGTTTTTCGAGTCTTGTTGCTTCCACACGAGGGTCGGATAGTGACCATCGATCAATTGTCTTTCTCTAGACTTGACCCAGCTTTGGGGGCATCCACGGTTCCCATGATTGATAATCCTCAAGCCGGTGTTGTTAATGTAGGAGTTTGTTTGTGCCCATCCTTGATGGGTACCTTCGATTTCCCACCTCCTCATGACGATGTCAAGTTTATATCTACGCACCATAAGGCTGAGATTTTTCAAGTTTCGTCGTTCCGCACGACTTACTTTGCAGATCCGTGGATTCTTCCTTCCCCATCAGCCACGATGGATGAGACGAGGCACTCCGGCATGTCCATGCCCTTGTCGGCCACTGAAGTAGCATACTCTTTAGTCCAACAAACTTCAGCTACTCCTGATCTGACTCCCGCACAAGAGTCGGACCCACTTCTAGAGCCTATCTGGGCTCAGGGTTCTCTTGCTACCACCGATTTGTTAGACTTAGTCTTGCCTTCCGACGAAGTATTGATCGAAGCGATGACTAGTCCGGACAAACATTGAGAGGATCTTCATCACAGATCATATTTCCTCCCAGAGTTAAACCGAATCGCGGCAGGAGAATTCACTATCACCATGACGGGAGATCAGCCATGTCCTATTAACCTCTTAGCTACACAGAAAATTTATGCTGAGGGAAATATGGAGACTATCGCTGAAACTATACCTATCAATATCTCCTGAAACCACGTCGTGGAGAATGTCTTCGTCGAAGCATATTTCTCCCCCGAAGAGGTTCAAATTTACACGGATCTTTTTAAAGAATTCCACGACGTTTTTGCCTGGTCTTATGAGGAAATGCCAGGCATCGATCCAAAAATAGTTGAACATGAAATCACAACGTATCCTGATGCTAAGCCTGTTCAACAAAAACTTCATCCAGTCAATCCTAAGAAAGCAGCAACCATCAAGATGGAGGTTGAGAAATTGCTCAAGGCAAGGTTCATTTACCCTATTCATTTGACTCAATGGGTGTCAAACCCCGTGCCGGTTGATAAAAAACAAGGCACGATTCATGTATGTACCGATTTCCGTGATTTGAACAAAGCATGTCCAAAAGATAATTATCCAACCCCATTCATCGACCAGATCATTGATGAATGTGCCGGTTGTGAAGCCTTTTCATTCATGGATGGTTTTTTGGGCTACAATCAAATTCAAATCAAACCTGAAGACCAACAAAAAACAGCATTCATTTGTCCGTGGGGTACATTCGCCTATCGAAAGATGCCTTTTGGCCTTAAGAATGCTAGAGCCACTTTCCAGTGGGCCATGTCTTTTGCGTTTCATGACCTCAAGCATATAGTCGAGGCCTATATAGATGATTTAGCATCACGCTCTCGCAATCGAAAGGATCATCATACACACCTCAGACTAATCTTCGAACGTTGTTGCTACTTCAGGATTCACTTGAATCCCAACAAGTGTAGCTTTTGCGTTACGTCGGGACATTTGTTAGGTTTCATCGTTTCAACAACAGGGATCATGGTCGATCCTCTTAAGGTGAAGGCAATAATCTAGTTTCCCCCCCACACATAATCTTACAACTCCAAAGTCTTCAAGGCAAGGCGAACTTCTTACAACGCTTCATCGCCAACTATGCCAAAATCACCAAGGGCTTTATGTGTTTACTGAAGAAAGATGTTCCCTTTTTCTGGGACAAAGCCGCTCAATGCTCTTTCGACGCATTAAAACACGCCCTCACTACCGCACCTCTGCTACGGCCACCTAATTATAACAAAGACTTCTTATTATATCTGGCTGCTACGGCCACCTAATTATAACAAAGTCAACAATAGGCATGGTTTTAGTTCAGGAAGATGACTCGTTTTCCGAATACATAATCTATTACCTGAGCCGAGGCCTCGTAGGACCGAAACTTAATTATTCCCATCTCGAAAAGCTTGTGTTGGTGGCAGTTCATGTTGTTCAACGGTTTCGTCACTATGTTCTGTTTCGCAAGACCACCGTCATTGCCGTCGTGAATCCATTCCAGTACATGTTGACATGATGAGTTATCAGCAGAAAAATTAGTATATGGATGGTAATCCTCCAAGAATTTGACTTAGACTTCATTTCAGCCAAGTCCAAGAAGTCATTGGTCTTCACAGAACTTATCTCGGAGCTTCCGGTTGAGTCAGGTGACGTTGTGCCTAAGGAATCGCCTATCCGGGGGGATATTTTTTTAATTGAATCTTCAGACCCCTGGTACGGAGATATACTGATCTATCTCCAGACTTTGAAGTGCCCTACCTCTGCTTCTCATGACGAGCGTCAGTGGATACACCATCAGGCTAAGAACTATCTCATACTCAATGATACGTTGTATCGGAGAGGTGTATACTATGTCTTGCGTCGATGTCTCACTCATGAGGAGGCCATCATAGTGCTCAACGATTTTCATACAATAGCCTTTGGCGGTCACTTATCTGGGTTGGCGACAGCCCAAAAGATTTTACGAGCAGGTTACTTCTGGCCCACACTTATGAAAGATTGTATCGAGTCGGTCAAGAAGTGCCATCCATGCCAAATCTTCTCACGGAAGATGAGGGCACATCCAACTCCCATGTTTCATGTCATCACAGTTGGTCCCTTCACTAAATGGGGGATTGATTACACTACATGCAACCCCCCATCAGCAAGGGGGCACTGCTATATCATCGTAGTTGTCGACTACTTCACTAAGTGGGTCGAAGCTATGCCAACGTTTAAAGATGATGGAGAGACTACAACTCTCTTCTTATTTAACCAGATGTAGCACGGTTCAGTGTCCTGAGAGAGATTGTCACTGACCATGGTAGTCACTTTCAAAACCAAATGATGTCTGAATTAACATCAAATCTTGGGTTACGGCAAGAACATTCCTCACCTTACTATCCCCAAGCCAATGGGCAGGTGGAAGCTATAAACAAAACTCTTAAGACGATTCTACAGCGAACTATCAACTCAGCCAAATCAAATTGGCATTTGATGTTATACTCAGCATTATGGGCTTTCCGAACCTCAGTTAAGACTGCAACCGGTTTCTCACCTTTCCAGCTCGTTTACGGGCTGGAGGCAGTCTTTCCCATCGAATGTCAAATTCCATCTCTGAAATTGGTAGTACAGTTACTGCCAAACACTTCTCCACTTGAAGAACGGTTAGTCCACCTTGAGCAGCTTGATGAACAGCGTCGCGACGCGGCCTTGGCCAACGAGGCTTATAAACATAAGGTCAAGTGTCAATATGATAGGTCCATTCATCCTTGAGTTTTTTCTGAGGGCGACCTTGTCTTGGTCTATGACCAAGATAAGGACCCCCTGGGGGTAGGAAAGTTTAAACCCATGTGGTTCGGACCCTTCATTATTAAGGAGGTTTTAAAAAAAGGGCGCTTATCGTTTGGTCGATTTTGAAGGGAATTCTTTGGCGGAGCCTAGAAATGGGCTCTACCTCAAGAAGTATTACTCATAGAACGGTCACTGTGGGTAACTTTTTGTAACATATGTATAGTCTTTGTACTATTACTTTTTTACATTTCTTTTAAAAACGTGTTATGGACGTGTCATTGATGTTATCTTTCGTCAATATGGAAGATGTCAAGTGAGTCCGAGGTGTTCATTGGGTATGCGGACGATGCTAGTCGACACATGCGGAGGCTTGCCTCCGCAGCTTGGGTAATCTTTACACCACAGGGTCAGTTGTTATCTTCCGGAGGTATATCCTTAGGTGACACCACGAATAATGTTGTTGAGTATAGTGCAGTTATTGAGTTGCTTCATGATGCTTTGTCATTTGGTATCTCTCGTCTCCGGGTCTATCTAGACACTCAAATGGTTGTGTCGCAGCTAAACAGAATATATCGGGTTCATGACCCAACTTTACACCGACGATTCCTTAGGGTACGTCTCTTGGAACACAACTTTGATTATATCACATATTTTCATGTTCCTAGGAGTTTAAATCAAATCATAGATACTCTAGCTAATCACATTTTAGATTGGCATCTTTCTCACATATAAAAAGATCATGAACATAACCATGTAAATACATTTTTGTACACATAATCCATAAGACACAAAAAAAGAGATAAAAACCATATATAAACATCATAAAATCCTCAGAGTACATAGATGTGCGCAAGCGCCTCAAAAGTGGAAACAATAATGAGTCATCAGGCTTATGCCCTCAAAAAATATATACAATAAGGTGCTCGTGGCACATAAAAAGTCTTAAAGTCTGCTCAGGGCCTATGGGCCCTGTTATAATCATGTACAGCCTGGGCTAAATGCCTAAACAATCGGACCCATGTCTGAGGTGCCCCCACAACATGAGTCTGCATGGACGGAGGTAGGTCCTCTATCTCTGTCATGGGAACTGTGCGAGTGAGCGCAGTAAAGTTTTGCTCAATTGGCCTCAGGACCCTCTCGGCCTCTCCTGCTGGGAGGTTCCCTGCTACTGCTGCTCCTCCAGCGGCGGCAGCCGCGGCTTCTGGCCGTGGGCGACGCCTGTTCCATGCATAGTTGGCTGGTCGCACGGGTCCCACATCTGCATGCAATAAACGTTCACCCATCAAAAACTCTGGTATACAAAAACATGATATATATATCAAAAAGACATAAAAATTACATATGCAAAAAAAAAACTATACAGGTGGAGACTTACCCATCTCCCCTCGCTCCTCACCAGGAGGCACTGGTATCGCTGGATCTCTGGAGAAGTCGATCCCCGCATATGGGTAGTCCTCAATAGCTGGGATCTGTCGTGATAGCCAAGAAAAAAAGTCATCGTCGAAGGCCTCCACGGTCCTTCCACCACCCTGTCGCGGCAGTAACACTGCCCATCTGCATAATGCGGGGAAAGTGGCCAGATGTCCTCGTACTGTCAGCCGAGGACTGAAACACAGAACTCTATCGAAAAAGAATGAACACAGGATGGTCCCAAAACCAAAGTTCCTGTGTGTCCGATGTCTGCAAGCTATCAACTGACTCTTCATGCACTCTAACAATGTGGTACTCCAATAAAAAATGTGTGCATTCATGCACTGGATCGCACAGTTCATCTGTGCGCGCGAAGCCTGATGCACGGCTGCTGAGCTGGTAATCCGCCCAATAAGCGATAGAATAGTCTATAGGGTGAGGCTGGTAATCCTACTAACGGGTACCAAGGAAGTCCTATGATCGGTCCCAGCCACACAGTACTTATATATAAGCTCTGAGACTTTGCTCGGCCCTACAGGAAAAGTCTGAAAGTTGACTGGTTCCCCTCTCCTCGAGAGGCCATTCAAAAACTAAATATCCTCGGTGGTGGGCACCAAGGATTGCCCCTCTAGCATGAACGCCTCTGCATCAGGGTGCAAGTAATCAACCAGGGCATTCAGTAGCCTTGGTTGCGCGCGCATGAACGGACATAAAAAGAATTTCACTAAACCACACTGAGTCAGCACAACCACAACGTTCGGATCTGCAGCCACTAACTCATTGGCGGCCTCGTGCTCCCTTTCCCTCCACTGAACATACATCCTGCCAACATCACAAGGTAAAAGAGGGTCAATTCATATTTCCACTTGTTTTTTCATAACGCGGGGGGGGTACCCGCGGCCTGTAGAGGCGACAGTCGCGGGTACCTGCGGGCAGGCTTTGCTCTACCCGCGGGTACCAGCGGGCTGTCTCTGGACAACCTGCGTTTACCTAGGGCCGACCTTTTTTGAGGTCGACGCCCACCCCTAAAAAACAACTAAATGCTAAAAATGAAGTATGGAATAGCTAGACAAGGGAGTTTGTACTTACTTGGTCCAAGAAGAAGTCTGTTTCGTCCACTGTAGCTCCTGGAATCATGATCTTTGGAAAAGGGGGTCTTTTGGCTCCAGAGTCAATTTCCAAATCAACAATGGTGATAATGAGCTGCCAGCTTCTATTTATAGACTTTTTGGCCTCTTTTTGTCACTTTTTTGGGCCTCCTTATCAGTTTCTTTATATCAAAAACCATTTTGAGTGATCCAGGAGTTATATGGGAGGGATTTGAGCAGGTATTGGGACACTTTTTTATGAGTTTCAAAAAAAAAAAATATATATATATATATATATATATATATATCGACGGTCCATAATTTTTTTTTTTTCAACAATCAACTTGAGCATATAGGGTAGGATTTCATCCCAACTGTTGCATCTCGTTGCCTTTTGTTCTTATGATATAGGATCGATCCCATCTGGTTGTGACACGGAACTGTCATATCTGCTATAGAAGTGTCGCGACTTGGTGGTAGAGCTTACCAAAACATGGATGCCCTAGGTAGGTCCTGGTTGCATTATGGTGTCCATGTCGTTTTCAAACAACACTGTAGGCTCGGGAGTCCGTATAGTCTTTCCTGGATACGAGTTTGAGCCTCATTCGCATGGGTCTTTTCCACTCTTTGTCTTACCCTCCAGACTCCCAAAACATAATGGGTCTCCTTTTAAGCCCTTTTCAAACCCTTTAAAAATGAAAAGATTGCCGAGCGATCTTGTGATCTTTCACGCTCGTTAAACTGAAATCTGAAGTCACGTCTGTCCGGCGGTAGTTTACCCCTTTTTCAGACTGGATGGTCAACTGTACGAACAAAGGAATACTCTATTGAATTTTCATTCTTTAGAAGAGTATCCTTAGGTAATATTTTATTCCTTTTTCGGGCCTGAGGGACTAAAATTACGAAAAAGAAACCCCCACGGAGTCCATAGTTAAGCTCTTTTCAGACTTCCTAAAATTGAAAATATCGTCGAGTGACCTTATTCTTTCACACTCATTAAAATGGTCTAGAAGAACATTCCTGACGGAGTCCATAGTTAAGCTTTTTTCAGACTCCTTAAAAGTGAAAAAATAGCCGAGTGATCTTGTCCTTTTCACACTCGTTAAAATGGTTTTGAATTGACGTCTAGTCGGTGCTAGTTTATCCCTTTTTCGAACCGACTAGACTATTGACGAAAAAAGTACCCCAATGGAGTTTCCTTTTATTCTTTTTTAGACTCTCTAAATATGAAAAATCACCGAGCTTCCCTTCTCTGGGCTCGTTAAACTTACATCGAAGGACGTTACCATTGTGTGTTCTATCAACCGCATTTGCATACCTTACCCATCAGCCTTGTAACAGTTCGCTTCTGCGTCTTAACACCTTTGGCCACTAGACGAGTTTTCCCGAGTATCATTTCCCAGAACATCAGTCTTGTCCTTGTGCCTCAAGCTTGTATGTTTGTTGTACTCGTTCCTCCGTTGTAACGTAACTTTCCTTTATTCTTTTTTAAAAATCATCAAAAAGAACAAAAAAATCAAATATACCCCAAAAAGAGGATGGGAAAAGTATTTTCTTTATTGGCAGCATAATGAGTCTCCCTTGGATGAAGCACATCTGTCTGTTTGATTATCAAGCTATGGGATGTAGTACGACCTTAGGAAGCTTTGCCTCGCTCTATAGAGTTGTGTCCTCCACCGTTTGGTTACTCTTCCAAACATATGGAGAGTTTGCGTTGCCTCCTGCTTCGTAGACTTATGATTAACAGATATGCTGCCTGAGTCTTATCATTTGTCATGCTATTATCCAAGGGAAGTTTGTCACTAAGCCTGAGTCGGCCCCTCTGCAATATGTCTCTTGTCCGCATACCCGGCCATCCTGAACGTCCAATCAAGTCTTTGTTCGAAATCATTGAAGCCTTCAGTCCAATCATCATGATTATCAAGTCCATAACCGACGAGCCGTCGAAGACCTCTGGGTAGTGCATTCGTACACTCATATTACACTCTTACCTGAGTATTAGAAGATTTTGAAGTTGTTGCTTGAGCTCTGAAGTACAACCATCCAGTCAAGTCAGCTTCTGGGAGATGGATACTTTCTATGTATATCTTTCTGATTTCGAGATGTAGCTCCGCTGTGTATTGTTCGCGGCTACTCTTTATAGTTATTTGACATGGATATACATTGTATTTGATTGGTAGCCATGGTTCTATTTTATCTCGAGCATGGGTATGCCCGCCTCGGTGAGACATTTGTTATTTTGCAGATGACACCTCCTGATTCCTGATTCTTGGGCTCACTTGTTCAGCACATCAGTACAGATTGGTAAAAGATTGGTAATGTATTTCGGCCATCAGATGCTCTTATGACCTCACACATTAGGGGGCATCTATTATAACCCTAAATTGCACCATATATGCTTACCTGGCATCAGGCCAACTCATATCCCTTCATTGCCAAAACATCTGCTGAGAAACCTCTTTGAAAATCCTTTTGGGCTAAGTCACACGCGCCCTAACCCACTACTACATGCGTTTGAATGTTGGCAGGCCTACTACAGCCCACGTTTACCTAACAAATCACAAAAACAGGAAAGTTGTCGATGGGACAAAAAGCTATGGGTCAGTTAACTGAAAATCCCAGGCATGCATGGCCAAGAGTTCGTCCAAAACCCTAGCTCCTTCTAGCCTATAAAAGAAGGGGTAGGGGTACTATTTGGAGGAGGACAATTATAGCGAAGAAACTTTGCCCATTTGCTAACGGGACAAAAAGATATGGGTCTGTTATAACCCTAAATTGCACCATACATGCTTACTTGGCATCAGGCCAACTCATATCCCTTCATTGCCAAAACATCTGTTGAGAAACCTCTTTGAAAATCCTTTTGGGCTAAGTCACACGTGCCCTAACCCACTACTGTACACGTTTGAATGCTGGCAGGCCTACTACAGCCCACGTTTACCTAACAAAGCACAAAAACAGGAAAGTTGTCGATGGGACAAAAAGCTATGGGTCAGTTAACTGAAGCTCTCGGCCATGCATGGTTGGGAGTTTCAGTTAACTGACCCATAGCTTTTTTTCCCGTCGGCAAATTTCCTATTTTTGTGCTTTGTTAGGTAAACGTGGGCTGTAGTAGGCCTGCCAGTGTTCAAACGCGTGCAGTAGTGGGTTAGGGCGCGTGTGACTTAGCCCAAAAGGATTTTCAAAGAGGTTTCTCAGCAGATGTTTTGGCAATGAAGGGATATGAGTTGGCCTGATGCCAGGTAAGCATGTATGGTGCAATTTAGGGTTATAACAA
>ML788996.1:38382-55967 GCA_009831015.1 Picea engelmannii
CTTCAGCCCCCCACCTCCTTCAAGTTGGGCAGACGAGGTCGATAAAGACGAAAAAGATGAAGCAGCATTGATATCCCCAAAGAAAGCAAGTCCCCCGGACCAGGAAAATAAGGGGATAATTGAATCAACAACAACAACACTACCTGCCAAAGAAGGATGGAAAACAGTTGAGAAGAGGAAAAAGACACCACCAGAAATACAACCAATGATGACCAGAAGTCGAGCCGGAAAGAAAAAATAACCAAGATCTCCTTTAGTCAATTATTAGGCCGTCAATTTTTTCGAATTTATTCATGTAAGGAATCATGGAATGTAGTTTATTTGGATAACTAGAAACATAGGAAAGTGAACTTGAAATCCGATAAGATAAATCGGAATCTATACTTGGGATCTTTTTCTCTATGTACTTTTTTCAGGCAAGGCCGATGATCTTTTATCAATACAATCATAACTGTTTCTGTTAAAAAAAATAAAAATGATTAAGATTCTTTATTACTTATTCGCCCCCCCTCTCAGTAATCCAACAATTGGTATCAGAGCAAGGTTCCTTCAGGAAACAGCTTAACCACTGGAAGGAGATCATGGATTATTCTGAGAATGGAGTACTAATGTTTAATGGTCAGAATGGTTTTAAGTATGAGATGTGGAGTAGAAGGACGGAAGTATTTTTACAGGAACAGGGACATTATATTTGGCTATCAATTGTTATAGGATATGATAGTTCAAAAAGGGCAAAGACTGCAGCCAATAAGGAATTGAAGAAAAATAACAAAATAGCAATGGATTTCATCTGGGAAGGATTACCTAAACCGGTAAGAGAAAAGGTTGGTAAATGTTCATCAGCCAAAGAACTTTGGGATAAGTTACATGACATATATTCTTCACCCATCGCAGATTCAGAAAATTCCAAAGAATATGCATATACAAAATAAGAAGAAAGATGCTCATCATGTCAGACAGATTCAGAAGAGGAAGAGTATGATGAAGAAGAAGTTGATTACAGAGAAAAATTGATCAGTGCAATTAAATGTCTAAGGAAAGAAAGAGAAGAAAACAAGTCATCCAAGAAATAATTGATGAAGCAAAAGAAAAGTGTTCAAGGTTCCAAATAGAATCAGTGGGTCATCAAGAATTTAAGAGCTCAACTAGAAGAGGCCAGAAGAATTGAAGAAATTCTAGAATATCAAAAGAAATGTTTAGAAGCCAACATAACAGCACAAAAGCAAGATGCAAAAAAGAGAGAAAAGATATTGATGGATCATCTCAAGGAAAGAACCAATGACTTAAACCAACTTGAGGAAGATTTTTGTCAAGAAGAGAGAATACTAGAAGAAGAAATAATTGCATTGAAAATCCAACTTGAAGAAGCAAAGAGAACATAATAGGTCATGAAGTCTCAGATAATGAAGAAAGAAGAAGAGGTTGAGAATATTGAAGAAGAAGTTGTCACACTAAGAGTCAAAATCGTCAAGCTCAACAAGAAAGTTGAAGAGACAGAAACATCCACATTAGTTGTAGATAATGAAGAGAATCACTCTACGTTGCTAGAAAAGAAGAATGAAGAAAATAGAAAGAGTTATGCAGAAGTACTCAAAGGAAGGAATCATGGTCAACCAGAATCTAAGAAAACTATTGAAGATACTTCTTCAAGAATACCATCCATGTTCAAGCCACAAAGAAGATTCAATCATGATCATGATCAGTCAAAGAAAAAATTCAGAAGGACTACGCCACAAAGAAGATCATTCACTCCCAGGTATGAAAATTTATTTTATGGTCATTGTTTTTATTGTACTAACTTTGGATATAAGGTTGCAGATTGTAGGGATTATAAAAGAAATGTTCAAGAATACCATGCATATGTGGTCCCACATAACATTGAGTGTTACAAATGTCATAACTATGGACACATAGCCAGTGATTGTATAAGCATGATCGATACTTCCATGAAAGAGAATACTGATATCATATATAAGAAAGTATGAATAAGAAAACAGGAAGAACAGGTGAACAAAGACCAGGTACCAGAGATCACAAGATTGACAATAAAACAATATGAAGAAAAATCTACAGATAAAAGGAAAGATGGAAAATACATAAAGGTTTGGAAAATAACTGAAAGAAAGGAAGGACAGGTAAATAAGGAACAGGTTCAAGAGATTGTACTTTCAAACGTTGTAGTGAAAGATGAATCCACAGATAGAAAGAAAGAAGTCAGAGCCGAGAGAGATCATGAATCTACCAATGAAGATGATGATGAATCTACCAATGAAGATGATGATGAATACACATCAGAGAAGGAATTGTTCTGAGCCATCCATCTTAGAGAGTCCCAAGTAATATGAATATTAGACAGGGGGAGTCTATGAGATAGCTATGATAGACCAAAGAACCATCCTTCAAGCATCTTGCAGAGTTTGGAAAGACATATTCAGAGCAATCAGTTAGCAGAAGTACAATTTGATAGTATAATGATAAATGGGTTAGCATTATGGGCAGTTGCACAAGTAGAGCCTTGGAAAGTATGGACAGAGATGGATTTGTAAGAACAATTAGCAGGACGAGAGCATGGATTCATAGATTGTCTCAGAAAGTGGTTCAAAGACAAAGGAACATTATCGTAATGGATGATAATTACACAGGAAATGGCTCGAACAATGCTAATGGATTACAAATTGACAGATATATTTTGGACACAGGCAGTTCATACATCAGTTCACATTCAAAACAAAGTAATGCTCAGAAACAACACTGATAAAACTCCCTATGAGCTATGGAAAGGAAGACCAACAAATGTGAAGCACTTCTCAACTTACCAATCTATTAATGATGGTGTTGTTTTTATGGGAAATGATTTTTCTTGTAAAATTGTTAGGTTTGGTAGCATCTAGATTAAAATGTATGATGGTACTGTAAGAGAATTAACATATGTGAGGCATGTACCAAAACTTAGAAAGAACTTGATATCCTTGGGAGCTCTAGATTCTGCTGGTTATAAGTGTACAACTCAAGGTGGAGTATTGAAGGTGTCCAAAGGCATATTAGTAGTCATGAAGGAAAAGAGGATCGGGAACCTTTATCAGCTTGAAGGAAGGACTAAAATAAATCAAGAAGTGGTAGCATATGAAGGAGAAAGTGACTCTACTCATTTATGACATCAATGTTTGGGTCATATGAGCGAGAAAGGGCTTAATTTATTGGTTGATCATAAGTCACTTCCAAGTTTAAAGTTTAAGGATTTGAATTTATGCAATTATTGTGTTTTTGGAAAAAAGTGTAGATAGAAGTTTAAAATTGGTAGAAATATAAGTAAAGATATCCTTGATTACATTCATTTAGATGTTTGGGGACCATCCCCTACAATTTATTTTGGAGGATCATCATATTTTGTGACATTTATAGATGATTACTCTTCTAGAAAGGTGTGGATCTATTTACATAAAAAGAAAAACTAATGTATTTAACACTTTTAAAAATTTAGAACTTTGGTTGAAAAGAGAACTGACAGGTCAATCAAGTGTTTAAGAATATATAATGGAGGTTGTTAGCGACATTTATTTTCCTAGGCACAAGAGTATTCGAGTCTGTGAGGTCCATGAGAAGCGCCCAAAAGCAGCATGGGAAAATCTCATTTTAAGGCTTCCAAGCACGTAAAAGGGAAAATTTATGTTGTCGATGACCCATATTCATCCATAAGGGTAGATCAACAGTCATCGGTATATCGGGGCTACCAAGTTAACCGATGTATAGCGTCAGAGAAAGCGCCTATATTTCAAGACTAAATTTGGGTCGTCCGATCCAGCGACACATAGTGCGAGATCCAGTTGGCATATCGACATTCGGGAGTTTGAAAGGCGAAAGTCCCTCGTCATCTCACATCTCGAAACCCTGAACCCTGGAGTGCCGAAAGTGCCCAGAGTCAGGCCCGCAGTATCGCAAAGCAGCCTTAGTCGTTCATCCACAAGAGCCACCTGGCGCACGATTAGGCTCTCCGCCTTTTCACCCATAGCGACTTCAAAGTGAAATAAATTGCTCCGTCATTTCCCGATGTGAGAGGTGTTGGGAGTATCTAGGACCTAGGCCCATAGCATCATCGGGAGAGTCCAGAACCGTCATATCTAGAGGGACGTGTGGCGCCCACTCAAGCCATCTCGGTGTTTCTCTCATCGCAATTTTAAGAAGCATGGATCAGCCCCTTCTTATTCGCGAACGTCGAAAGCGTTTTGGGAATAGACACAGGGTCACGGCCCGTGGTCACTCAGGAAAGAAAGGAGCTATACAAAAAGGGGCCAAAGATGTCAATCCTAGTCGCCGAAAGGATGATCGTGATCTCACTGCGCCATCTGATCCGACTTCGATCCTGGTTTTTGCCTGGAGTAAATGAAGATGAGAAGGGGTGGTTGAAACCTCTCCTCGGGTATTAAGTGTAAAGTATGGATAATCTGGCAAGCGGTCTGCTCGAGAGGGTCCTGTGTACCCACTTTTCTAAAGGAGCCATGCCGAGTCCTCGACCAACCTGAGGAGGTCTGCACACGCTAGCTCGGCACTTAATGGCTCAGCTACTCCCCTTGCAGGAGCCATGCACAGTTAAGGTGGCGTCTGACAAAGAATACCCGCCCGATTTTGGCTAAAAAGACACCAAGCCTTGAGCGACTGGGTGCGCCTCTGTTGGGCAATTTTCTCTGAGTATATGAACTCAGTATTTGTATTTTTTAAGGTATCGATGGTTGAACAAGGCTCCCAGTGGTAAACTTTAATGAAGCACAGTTTTCCTGGTTATGTCTGAACTCTTGAGACTTCTTGTCTGATGAATGTTAGTTTTTCTTTCATGTCTTTGTCTACACTGTATTAGAATGGCTCGAAATTGGAGAATCCAGTCGAGCGGTAACTGTTATAGGATGATGGAGAGTTTGATCATTGTAACAGTTGCACTGTTTCTAATCAGTCCCTGTGATTTTCTTAGCGCTAAACGACTTGGAATTGGAGAATCCAGTCAAGTCCCTCCTCTCAGTTCCTCGAAGCTCTGAACTAGAGGATCTCGCATTCAAAGTTTTTCTTCTACAAACTACTGAAAGGCCTGTCGCCTGAGATAGTTTGTCCACCCTTCTCACCAAGTATTCAACCTACTCATTTTCAAATCAACCCACTGACTGAAGTTAGATCAAGACCTCGTTTGTTCCTCGCATGCCGAACCCAGTCCCTGAGTTTGAGTGATATCTTCCCGAGTCTCTACCCATTTGATCACCCATTAAAAGTTACTGTGACATAAAGCTGATGGGCATCGGGCTCTGCTCCTAATGCAATCCAGGAGTGACTTTCGACGCTAACATTTCTGGCACCGTTGTCAGGGATGAAGTTGAAAATTTTCCTCGGGATTGAACGACATTGAGCCTCTGATTCTGAAGGTACATCGGGTATCAGAGCCTTTGAAGATTACTACTGTGCACCTGGCGACTCCATTGTGATGACTCCACTGTGACGGACCTAATGTGGTAATTGTGGCTTTTAGAGGCAGACACACGTAGTCCCATCCACAGCTGCCTCTAGCTACACCTGAGACTGAGTGAGAGGCGGTCCTCGAAAAAGGAAAGGCCTCTGAAGGAGAAGCCATCGTCGCTGAACCAGGTAATCCGCCATATCCTTCTATAAGAATTCCATTTTCTCCTCCTCAATTTCCTAGCAGACCTCTTTCTGAAGTTTCCCGTTTCCTGAATTTCAGGAGTGTTCTTGTTGAGGTTTCCCCCCCTGGTCTCGGAGTAGAAGGAGAAATCCTCGTCACTCCCATTTCTCCTGAAGTTGTACCTTTCCATAGACCCAGGGCCACATAATATTTCCCCACCCTTGGCTTTACCGCTCCTCCTCTTGTTACTGTCGCCACTTCTGTGCAAAAGGGAACATTAGCCAACTTAAGCTCGCTAGCCTTCTCCTTAAATCCCCTATTGTTTCCCACTCCCCTTAGAAGCTCATCCAAAGTATCCCCTTTTTGGGCTCCTTCTCCTCCGAGTTATCCTCCACACAATATCCCTATGGCAGGAGAAAATCCCCTTATGACCATAATGGAGGCCATTATAGCCGCTAGGTATGCTCCCCTCATGCTACCGCAGCCTCTCAACACCCTCCCAGCAGATGGTTACCTCAAACAGTTTCCCAGGTTTACAGGTGAGGGAGACATAACTGCAGAAGAGCACCTAGAAGCCTTTTATAGTTTCACAGATGATAATAACATCATGCATGCAAACGTATGGATGAGGATTTTTGTCCATAGTCTCCAAGGCGAGGCTAGAAAATGGTTTAAGGCCCTGCCTCCTGGATCTATTGATGGGATCGAAGCTTTAGATAATGCCTTTTTAAGACAGTGGGGAGATAAAAAAGACTTCATGTATTACATGAAAGAGTTTGGGTCTTTGAAGAGAAAAGAAGGAGAGTCTGTCTTCGATTTCTCCAAGAGATTTAATAAAATGTACAAAAAAATCCCTGTTGAGATAAAACCCTCTGGAGCCTCTGCAAAGATCACTTATGCTAGCGCCTGTGATCCCGATTTCTGCCTCCTATTGAGGGAAAGAAGAGCCACTACTCTGGCCTAGATGCAGGATGCAGCCGTGGAAGTAGAATCTAATATATTGGTTGTTGACCGACTCAGGAATGTTGCTGGTAGAGACATATCCAGGCAGAGGCCTGAAGCTTCCACATCTAGTTCCTCTCCCCTGCCCCTTCATACAGATGAGACAGCTAGGGTACTCAAGTCACTTTCTGCTAGAATGGAAAGGTGGGAGTTAGAAGGGAAGCCCATGTACAGAAATCCTTAGAATGTCGATGGTAGAGGTTTCAGGAGACCTGATAACAATGGACCATAGGCCTTCCCAAGGGAACAAAGAGAAAAAGACAGAGAAGATCAAAGGATTCAAACCCCTCTCCAAAATAACCTGGTTACTCATGAGGGAGGGGAGGAGATAGACGAGTTCGACCCCGAAATTCATTGTGTTGAAGAAGCTCCTCCTTTTCCCCATTTAACTCAGTTTGCATATGAAAAGTCCCTTATGAGCATCTAAATCCATGAGTTAGGTAAGGGAGAAAGGGCCGGTCACACCTCTAATATATACATTCTCAGGTCAAGAAGGAAAGAAGGAGACTTTGATAGCCAAGACCAGCCCCTCATAGCAGATAGGCTTACTAAGTCTGCGACAGCCACTACTAAAGAAAAGAAAACTCAGAGTGCTTCGACAGCAGCCAAGGAGCCTGTCACTGAGGTAAGGGAAGCTCCTAAGCCGATTTCCTCCTTCAATTTTGAGCATGAAATTCAAAAGATCAGAATTCTTGTTCCCCTCTCAGAGCTAGTTAAAAATGAGGACTTCAAAAGATCCCTCTCCAAGTTGCTACAATCCGAGTCCCCCCAGCCTCCCTCTAACTCAGTGAACCTTCAAGATGAGAAACAAGTTGTCATCCTAGGTCCCATGGTAGAAGACAGAGATGATTTATCCCCTCCCTTCTACACCTCCCTGAACATACATGATAAAGTGCTACATAATTGCCTCATGGACTCGGGGGCTTCCCATAACCTTATACCCAAAATAGTAATGGAAGAGTTGGGACTGGAGGTGACAAAAGCTTATCATGATTTGTATTCTTTCGACTCAAGGAGAGTGCAGTGTCTAGGAGTCATCAAAGACCTGGTGGTTTCTTTGTTTCAGCTACCCATGAAAAGTGTGGTCATGGATATCGTGGTAGCTGACGTTCCCCCCAAGTTTGGCATGTTGTTGTCAAGGTATTGGATTAAAAGACTTGGAGGAATGTTACAGATGGATCTCACATATGCCACCATTCTGGTCTTTGGAGGGGGACACAGGAGGTTGTACAGAGAAGCCCAGCTAGCCTATATTGTCAGCGATGAAGCAAATCCCACTAATCACCCCATCTTTGTACTTGACATTGATTTAGGGTCTAGTTTGTTACAGATCACTGGAGCTCCCGAGGTCCCTTTACAGATCAGAAAGAAGCCCATTCTTAACCAGCAGATACCTCCTCCAACCACCTTTGTTTGGAAGATGTTCTTTGATGGAGCTTCCTCTAGTATAGGCGCAGGTGCTGGAGTGATTTTCATATCGCCCCGTCAAGAGACCATATCCCTTTCATACAAGCTGGATTTTGAAACTACTAACAATGTGGCGGAATATGAAGCTCTTGTTCTGGGTATGAGGGCTACAAAAGAAATGGGAATTGAAGAGGTGTCAGTGTTCAGATATGCAGAATTGATAATCCAACAGGTTAGGAACGTTTATCGGGCCAAGCATCCTCGGCTCAGGAGTTACAGAAATGAGGTATGTGACCTGATTGATAATTTCTTCTCATCTTTCAACATTACTTTTATCCCAAGGGAAGAAAATGCCTCGGTCGACTCCTTAGCAGTCTCGGCTAGTCTGTTCAGGATCCCTCTGTCGCCGAAGATCCATGGCGAGGTCGAAATAAGATATAGGCCATCCATCCCGGACAATGTAAAGCATTGGGAGGTATTCGAGGATGATCTTGAAATTAAAAATTTTCTTCAGTCCGTCGATGAGTTTTCAGCATTGCACATCAATCAAGATCCTGACCCTGAAGGTGACCCTCCCTCTGAGGTATTCTTGAATAAAATTGTCAATCACCAGATTATTCAACTACCTAGCAATCACATTCCAAGGGGACTAGTCCCTTTAGAAAGGTTGTTTGACAAGAATGATGTGGCAGTTAAGGGTGGCATTTCAAATAAAGATGCTAATACAGTTGAATGCAACATTGGCACACAGGAGGAACCTAATTTTATCAAATTATCAAGCAGCTTGACCAGTGAACAGAGGGCGGAATATACTGAGTTATTGAAGGAATTCGTTGATGTGTTCGCATGGGCCTATGAAGACCTCAAGACTTATGACACATCTGTCATTGAACACAAGATCCCACTGAAAGAATAGGCTAAGCCATTCAGGCAAAAGCTGAGACAGATAAATCCCATGTTGCTACCTGTCATGGAGAAGGAGGTGAAGAAATTGCTAGATGCCCAAATTATCAGTCATACCTGAGGATAGAGAAAAAATGGCCTTCACCACTCCTTGGGTCACATTCATGTATGCCAAAATTCTTTTTGGATTGATGAATGAAGGGGCAACATTTCAATGAGCCATGGACATAGCCTTCATCAGGGAGAAATATAAGCTTGTGGTAATCTACCTGGATGACATAACAGTCTTCTCCAGGTCTGACAGAGAGCACTGCGGTCATATGAGAAAAGTTTTTTTGAAGTGTCGAAGGTTTGGCCTATCCTTAAATCCTAGAAAATCTTTGTTTTCTATGAAGGAGGGGAAGCTGTTAGGCCATATACTATCAGAAGAGGGAGTGAGGATTTATCCTAGCAGGGTAGAGGTAATTCAATCCCTGTCACTTCCTAGGTCCAAGAAGGAAGTTCAAGTCTTTTTAGGGAAGATTAATTTCTTAAGGAGATTCATCTCAAATTTTGCTGAGTTGGTGAAACATATCACAACCACGCTTAGGAAGGTAAATGAATTGAAATGGACCGATGAACCTAGGGAATCTTTTATCCAAATAAAAAGGGCATTGACTGAGGCACCTATGTTGATCAGTCCTGACTATTCCAAAGAGTTCCTAATTTTCTCTTTTGCTTCTTTTGATACAGTAGCAGTGGTCTTGTTGCAGAAAAATGAGGAAGGGAGAGAACAACCCATTGCCTTCTTCAGCAAGGCATTAAGAGATGCAGAGATCAGGTATGAAATCATGGAAAAGTAGGCTTATGCCTTAGTAAAGGCCCTCAAAGCTTTCAGGATCTATGTCTTGCACTCAAAGGTGATAGCATACGTTCCTTCAGCCTCTGTGAAGGACATCCTTATACAGCCTGACATAGATGGGAGAAGAGGTAAGTGGATTGACAGGATCCTAGAGTTTGATCTGGAGATTAATCCCACTAAGTCGATAAAGGGGCAGGGTTTAGCCAAGGTGCTAGCTGAATCCAATTGCAAAGCCTTGGGGATTAGCTTCATCAACACCCATTTAGAAAATCCGCAAGTTGAGTTGACCAATAAGAATTCTCAAGATGCCTTATCACTAGCAGCATGCACCTGGTACAAGGATATCTTGTATTTTTTGCAAGAATTGAAGCCTCCTGATGGAATGGGAAAAAGCAAGGCGAGAGATTTAAAGCTAGAGGCGGTCAGATATTGTCTCATTGACCAAGCCTTGTACAGGAGAGACCCTTTAGGGGTATTTTTAAGATGTCTGGACCCGCAAGAAGCCCAGAAGGTTATATTTGATTTACATAACGGCCTTTGTGGGGGGCATCATTTCTGGAAGACCACAGCTCATAAGATCCTCAGGGCTAGATATTACTGGCCTACTTTATTCGCTGATGTCTGTAGAGAAATCAGAGCTTGCATCAAATGCCAGAAGTTTTCAGGAAAACAACAACTCAAATCACTGCCATTAAAGCCTATAGTAGCTTCGGCACCTTTTCAGCAGTGGGGGTTAGATTTCATTGGATAAATTCATCCTCCCTCAAGTGGCCAACACAGATGGATCCTGACTGCGACAGACTATTTCACCAAGTGGATAGAAGCTACCCCTACCAGGAGTACTTCTCACAAAGTAATTATCAACTTCCTGGAGGATATCATAGCAGATTCGGCTATCCCAGCAAAATCATCATCGACAATGTCGCCTCTTTCAGGTTTGAGCCTTTGGTCAAGTTCTGCGAACAATTTGAGATTTCGTTGATCCACTCTACTCCCTATTATCCTCAAGGAAATGGACTGGCAGAGTCTTCCAATAAAAGTCTGATCGAGCTCATTAAAAAATTATTGGAAGACAATAAAAGGGCCTAGGATTCAAAGCTCAAATTTTCTCTATGGGCCGACCGGGTGACAACAAAGAATTCTATGGGCATCTAACCTTTCCAACTTGTTTATGGAACAGAATCTGTTTTCCCTACTCAGCTCGCTTTATCTGTGGCAAAATTCCTCTAGGACCTCGAAGGAGAGCCTAACCATATGGTCAGAAGGATTCATCAGATGGTGGAAGTTCAGCAGATCAGGGAACATGTCATGAACATGGCCTACCATCATCAGCAGAAGATCAAGAAAACCTTTGACAGGAAGAGCAAAAAGAAAGATTTCGAGCTGGGCGATCTGGTGCTCAAATGGGATGCACCCAGGCAGGATAGGAGAAAACACAGTAAGTTTGATGCCCTCTGGTTTGGGCCTGTCAAGATCTCTGAGGTGTTTTCAAACAATACCTACAGGTTGCAGGATTTGGAAGGCAAAGAAGTTTTTGATGGCCCAGTAAATGGGCATTTCTTAAAAAAATGTTTTTTGTAAGCCGTAGGCGGCTTCTTTTGTTTTGTAAATATTGTGTTTTGTTTTCTGTTTTCGGCTTAATAAATGACTCCATAGCCCGACAGCAAGGCACTAAATCTACAAAACAGTTCTTAGAGCATCGCGAGGATGACTCTATCCCCCATGGAGCCTAATGTTAGCGACATTTCTTGTCCTAGGCACAAGAGTATTCGGGTTTGCGAGGTGCATGAGAAGCGCCCGAAAGCAGCATGGGAAAATCTCGTTTTAAGGCTTCCAAGCACGTAAAAGGGCGAAGTTATGTTGTCGACGGCCCAGATTCATCCATAAGGGAAGATCAACAGTCATCGGTATATCAGGGCTACCAATTTAACTGATGTATAGCGTCAGAGAAAGCGCCTATATTTCAAGACTAAATTTGGGTCGTCCGATCCAGCGACACATAGTGCGAGATCCAATCGGCATATCGGCATTCGGGAGTTTGAAAGGAAAAAGTCCCTCGTCGTCTCACATCTCAAAACCCCGAACCCCGGAGTGCCGAAAGCGCCCAAAGTCGGGCCCCCCGTATCGCGAAGCAGCCTCAGTCGTTCATCCACAGGAGCCACCTAGCGCGCGATTAGGCTCTCCGCCTTTTCGCCAATCGTGACTTCGAAGCGCAAGAAACTGCTTCGTCATTTCCCGATGCACGAGGTGTCGGGAGTATCCAGGACCCGGGCCCACAGCATCGTCGGGAGATTCCAGAACTGTCATATCTAGAGGGATGTGTGGCACCAACTCAAGCCATCTCCGTGTTTCTCTCATCGCAATTTTAAGAAGCATGGATCAGCCCCTTCTTATTCGTGAACGCCGAAAGCGTTTTGGGAATAGACACAGGGTCACGGCCCGTGGTCACTCAGGAAAGAAAGGAGATATGCAAAAAGGGGCCAAAAATGTCAATCCTAGTCGCCGAAAGGATGATCATGATCTCCATGCACCATCTGATCCGACCTCGATCTTGGTTTTCGCCTGGAGTAAATGAAGATGAGAAGGGGTGGTTGAAACCTCTCCTCAAGTATTAAGTGTAAAGTATGGATAATATGGCAAGCGGTCTGCTCGAGAGGGTCCTGTGTACCCACTTTTCTGAAGGAGCCATGCCGAGTCCTCGACCAGCCTGAGGAGGTCTGCACATGCTAGCTCGGCACTTAATGGCTCAGCTACTCCCCTTGCAGGATCCATGCACAGTTAAGGTGGCGTCTGACAAAGAATACCCACCCGATTTTGGCTGAAAAGACACCAAGCCTTGAGCGACTGGGCGCGCCTCTGTTGGGCAATTTTCTCTGAGTATATGAACTCAGTCTTTGTATTTTGTAAGGTATCGATGGTTGAGCAAGGCTCCCGGTGGTAAACTTTAATGAAGCATTGTTTTCATGGTTATGTCTGAACTCTTGAGACTTCTTGTTTGATGACTGTTAGTTTTTCTTTCGTGTCTTTGTCTACACTGTATTAGAATGGCTCGGAATTGGAGAATCCAGTCAAGCGGTAACTGTTATAGGATGATGTAGAGTTTGATCACTGTAACAGTTGCACTGTTTCTAATCGGTCCCTGTGATTTTATTAGCGCTGAACAACTTGGAATTGGAGAATCCAGTCAAGTCCCTTCTCTCAGTTCCTCGAAGCTCTGAACCAGAGGATCTCGCATTCAGATTTTTTCTTCTACAAATTATTGAAAGGCCTGTCGCCTGAGATAGTTTGTCCACCCTTCTCACCAAGTCTTCAGCCTACTCATTTCCAAATCAACCCACTACTGAAGTTAGATCAAGACCTCCTTTGTTCCTCACATGTCGAACCCATTCCCTGAGTTTGAGTGATATCTTCCCGAGTCTCTACCCATTTGATCACCCATTAAAAATCACCGTGACATAAAACTGATGGGCGTTGGGCTCTGCTCCTGATGCAATCCAGGAGTGACTTCCGATGCTAACAGAGGTGAGTTCATAGATCTGTGGAATTTGAAAACTATTGCAAGGAAGCTATGATCGAAAGACATAAGACCACAATTTATACTCCTTAGCAAAATGGTGTTGTTGAACGCATGAATAAGACTCTTCTAGAGAGAGCAAGGAGCATGCTCAATAATGCCAAGTTTCAACAGGAGTTGTGGGCATAAGCAGTTCTTACAACATGTTATCTGATAAATCAGTCACCATCAACTGCAATAAACTGTAAGATTCTAGAAGATGTATGGATAGGTCATTCGTGTGATTATTCAAATATGAGAATATTTGGTTGTGATGCTTATGCTATTATTTCTAAAGATCAACATTCTAAGTTACATCCTAGATCAAATAAATATGTCTTTTTTGGTTATGGTGATGGGGTTAAGGGGTACAAATTGTGGGATCCTACTTCCCACAAACTCATCATAAGAAGAGATGCAGTATTTGATGAATCCTCACCCATAAAACCAGACCCGATAGATGTTGAAGTGAAACAATAACAAGTACCGCAAGTTCAACAAATTCAGTTGCATACTCAAGCATCTTTATAAAAGGAGGAGCATGAAGTAGTTCTAGAAGAAGAAGATGAAGATGCAGAAAATATCGAGGAAACTGTGGATATGCCTCAACCATCTCTAAGGATATCTACACAGGTCAAGAATACTCCTACAATGTATGAAGATTATGTTTCATCTGTGGCTTTGAGTTCTAATGATGGAGAACCTAGTTGTTATTAGGAATCAATGACGGCATTTGAAAGTGTTAAATGGAAAGAAACTATGAAAGAAGAAATGGATTCCTTAGAGAGGAATAAAACATGGGACTGTTAAAATTATTAATACAACTGAGAGGGGGGTTGAATCAGTTGTAAGTGAGCTTAAACAATTTTAATTCTGTTAAAATATTATTAATCTTTCTTCATGTGGTCATCAACAATATACAGCATATGGACAGTAAAGGTAAAGAACAACAGTCACGCATAAAGTATACACAGAGACAAATTTTTCACGAGGAAACCCATAAAGGGAGAAAACCTCTTCTTCTTCGAAATGATAGGCAGTCTTTTAAGTTTTGTACATCATATATAATTGAGCACCCACTCAATGTGAGGCTTCAACCTCTGTTTTACAAGCTGCAACTTGTTTGAGAGCACCAACTCTCTGGTTTCTCTAGCACCCACTAGAAGGAAGCACCAACTCCCTGAATATTCCAGCACCAACTGGATGGAAGCACCAACTTCCTGAATGTTCCAGCACCAACTGGATGGAAGCACCAACTTCCTGAATGTTCTAGCACCAACTGGATGGAAGCACCAACTTCCCGTTACACAGGCTCCAACCTGTATAACAGAGAACACTTGTTCTCCCTAGCACCACCCTGCCACTCTGGTTTCTCTGGTTGCAACCAGATGAAAGCTACAACTTTATGTGTTCAAGATCCCACTTGAACCTCTGAGGACAACAGTCCTCCCGAGCACCTCCCAACCTCCCTAGAATATCAATGGCTAAATAAACATTCAACTTTACAGATAAATCAGTTCTTACCAATCTTTCTTTGTTCTGTAAATCTGGTCTTCTGCACACTGTTCTGCTGCTCTTTTCTTCCTCTGCCTGTTCCACAGGTATGCTCTGCATCAGCTCGTACTCTCATTCTTCTCTTCTTCAACTCGTTCTGTTATTATGCTCTGCATTTCATCTCACACTTCACATATCCCTAATCTCCTCCTGTGCATCCTCTTCTTCTCTATTCTTCCAGTTTCATTCTTTTTTCACTTACAGAACAACCAACCGGACACAGTCTGTTTCATATTCTTTTATACACACGAACATGACAGTTCAACTTCCCAACTCCTTAGGCAAAAAGAAGACAACTGTCTAAGCAACTGAAAGGCCAACTGAAACGCTAACTGATTTGCAATCATGAGTCTGTTTTGCTAACAGAATCCAAACTCAGTAGTTAACTGTGTGAGAGAACAGTAACCCTCTGATCAATACTTGATCCAACGGTTCAGATCCAATCGGGATTTCACACATCGTGATTTCAGCATTCTTGACGTTCATAGTTTTTGTTACTTACAAATCCCGATCCCCGAAACTCCGTGAAGAAGTCAAATCAACGGTCCAGATCATTTCTTGATCTGATGGTTCAGATTCAATCGCGATTTCGCATATTGCGAAATCGACATTCTTGTTGCATTGTGTTCTTTGCCTCTTGAATTTGTGATCCCCGAAACTCCGATAAGAAGTTAAATCAATGGTCCAGATCTGATCTCTATTCAGCGGCTACGATTAAATCGCGATTTCGGGGTTCTTGTTGTCAAATGTTTTTGTCACTTCAAAGTCCCGATTCACGAAACTCCGATAATGATTTAAATCAACGGTTTAGATAACTTCTTAATTTACCGACTGCAATTAAATCTCAAAATCGCATATCGCGATTTCGGGGTTCTTGTGGTCAAGTGATTTTGTCATTTCAAAGTCCCGATCCCCGATACTCCGACATTGACTGGAGTTAATTGTCCAGATCAAAGTTTGATCTGACGGCTCAAATTTCATCGCAATTTTGCTTATTGTGATTACGCCCGCTTCTCCTTGCACTTTAAAGACCGTGCAGGTTCTCCTCGATCCAACGATGGTCGGACCCTGCGCTCGGATCTGACGCCTAAGATATGTCTCCCTCTTCAACTCGCGATCTTTGAAACTCCGACAGGGAGTCGAATCAATGGTCCACATAACCTCCTGAAATGGATGGTTCTCCTGCTTTCGGGATTTTGTGAGCCCTCTACTCCTTGCACTTTAAAGAACGTGCAGGTTCTCGTCGATCCAACGGTGGTTGGACCCTGTGCTCGGATCTAACGGTTGAGATCTGTCTCCCTCTTCAACGATCATATATTCTTATTCTCAAGAGATTCTTCTCAAACTTTCACTCATTCGTTGCCTTCGATCATTTGCATTTCGATCATTTGTTGCTTTTGATCATTCACCTCTCTGAACTTATCTTATGTTTGCCTGTCGATTACAAACTTGTTGTTCTCATGTCATCTTCACTGTTGCCATCAATGACAACCATTCGCTATCTGTTAAATATTTGCCAACAATCTCCCCCTTTGGCATTGATGGAAACACAAGCACCCACATGTATTCAGATCTTCTCTCCTGCTCTTTTCTCCCCCTTTGACATCAATGTCAAAGAAGAACCATTCTTCCCCTGATCTGTTATAAAAACCTACTCCCCTGTCAACTATAAGCATCTTGGAAATACATCAGATATTCAATAAGTACTCCCCCTGACCAGGTGAACAGATTAGGCACAAGAGATTATAACCCCCAACTTTTGACGAAGATATCCAAAAGGGGTTGCTGCTAATGGTTTAGTAAAGATATCAGCAATCGGTTCTGTAGAAGGTATATAATTCAGATGAACAATTATGTTTGTAACTTGTTCTCTGAGAAAGTGGTACTTGATTGGAATATGCTTATTCTTGGAATGAAGAACAGGATTCTTGGAGACACTAATGGCACTGGTGTTATCACAGTGAATTGGAATGGGATCAGCGTAATTTACCTTCAGATTTGCAAGAGTTTGTATCATCCATAAAATTTGCGTGCAGCAAGTAACAGCAGCAATATATTCTGCCTCAGTAGTAGATAAAGAAATGGATCCTTTCTTTTTACTAAGCCATGCAACTAGTGAGTCACCCAGAAAAAATGCTCCTTCACTGGTGCATTTTCTCTCATCAACACAGTTTGCCCAGTCTGCATCTAAATAAGCAGTTAACTGAAAATTCTAATTTCTAGGATACCACAGACCATAAGTCATTGTTCCCTTCAAGTATTTAAATATCCTTTTGACAGCTACCAAATGACTTTGTTTAGGGGCAGACTGAAAACGACCTACCATTCCAACTGCTTGCATTATATCAGGACGGGATGCTGTGATGTACAGAAGACTGTCTATCATAGAGTGATATGTTCTTTGATCAACATCAGGTGAGATATCATCTTTACTCATCTTGCAACCAACCACTATAGGTGTGCTGACTGTAGAGGAATATTCCATCTGAAATTTCCAACATCTCTTTCAAATATTTTTCTTGAGAAATGAAAATTCCTGCAGAGCTTTGTTTTACTTGTAATCCAAGAAAATATGACAGTTCTCCTATCATGGACATTTCAAATTCTGTTTGCATAGAATTAGAAAACCACTGAACAGATGATTCATTAGTACAACCAAAAATAATATCATCTACATAAACCAAAACAACTAGTAAATTATCACC
>ML788996.1:60103-84268 GCA_009831015.1 Picea engelmannii
GGTAAAGAACAACAGTCACACATAAAGTATACACAGAGACAAATTTTTCACGAGGAAACCCATAAAGGGAGAAAACCTCTTCTTCTTCGAAATGATAGGCAGTCTTTTAAGTTCTGTACATCATCTATAATTGAGCACCCACTAAAAGTGAGGCTGCAACCTCTGTTTTACAAGCTGCAACTAGTTTGAGAGCACCAACTCTCTGGTTTCTCTAGCACCCACTAGAAGGAAGCACCAACTCCCTGAATATTCCAGCACCAACTGGATGGAAGCACCAACTTCCTGAATGTTCCAGCACCAACTGGATGGAAGCACCAACTTCCTGAATGTTACAGCACCAACTATATGGAAGCACCAACTGGATGCAAGCACCAAATTCCTGAATGTTCCAGCACCAACTGGATGGAAGCACCAACTTCCCGTTACACAGGCTCCAACCTGTATAACAGAGAACACTTTTTCTCCCTAGCACCACCCTGCCACCCTGGTTTCTCTGGCTGCAACCAGATGAAAGCTACAACTTTCTGTGTTCAAGCTCCCACTTGACCCTTTGAGGACAACAATCCTCCCGAGCACCTCCCGACCTCCCTAGAATATCAATGGCTAAATAAACATTCAACTTTACAAATAAATCAGTTCTTACCAATCTTTCTTTGTTATGTAAATCTGGTCTTCTGCACACTGTTCTGCTGCTCTTTTCTTCCTCTGCCTATTCCGCAGGTATGCTCTGCATCATCTCGTGCTCTCATTCTTCTCTTCTTCAACTCGTTCTTTTATTCTGCTCTGCATTTCATCTCACACTTCACATATCCCTAATCTCCTCCTACGCATCCTCTTCTTCTCTATTCTTCCAGTTTCATTTTTTTTTCACTTATAGAACAACCAACCGGACACAGTCTGTTTCATCTTCTTTTATACACACAAACATGACGGTTCAACTTCCCAACTCCTTAGGCAAAAAGACGACAACTGTATAAGCAACTGAAAGGCCAACTGAAACGCTAACTGATTTGCAATCATGAGTCAGTTTTGCTAACAGAATCCAAACTCAGTAGTTAACTGTGTGAGAGAACAGTAACCCTCCGATCAATACTTGATCCAACGGTTCAGATCCAATCGGGATTTCACACATCACGATTTCGACATTCTTGGCGTTCATAGTTTTTATTACTTACAAATCCCAATCCCTGAAACTCTGTGAAGAAGTCAGATCAACGGTCCAGATCATTTCTTGATCTGACTGTTCAGATTCAATCGCGATTTCGCATATCGCGAAATCGACATTCTTGTTGCATTGTGTTCTTTGCCTCTTGAATTCGCGATCCCCGAAACTCCGATAAGAAGTTAAATCAACAGTCCAGATCTGATCTCTATTCAGCAGCTGCGATTAAATCGTGAAATCGCATATCACGATTTCGGGGTTCTTGTTGTCAAATGTTTTTGTCACTTCAAAGTCCCGATTCACAAAACTCCGATAAGGAGTTAAATCAACGGTTCAGATCACTTCTTAATTTAACGGCTGCGATTAAATCGTGAAATCGTATATCGCGATTTTGGGGTTCTTGTGGTCAAGTGTTTTTGTCATTTCAAATTCTTGATCCCCGATACTCCAACATTGACTGGAGTTAATTGTCAAGATCAAAGTTTGATCTGACGGCTCAGATTTCATCGCAATTTTTCTTATTGTGATTACACCCACTTCTCCTTGCACTTTAAAGACCGTGCAAGTTCTCCTCGATCCAATAATGGTCGGACCCTGCGCTCGGATCTGACGGTTGAGATCTGTCTCCCTCTTCAACTCGCGATCCTCGAAACTTTGACAGGGAGTCGAATCAACGGTCCACATAACCTCCTGATATGGACGGTTCTCCTACTTTCGGGATTTTGTGAGCCCTCTACTCCTTGCACTTTAAAGAATGTGCAGGTTCTCATCGATCCAATTGTGGTTGGACCCTACGCTCGGATCTAACGGCTGAGATCTGTCTCCCTCTTCAACGATCATAGATTCTTCTTCTCAAGAGATTCTTCTCAAGAGATTCTTCTCAAACTTTTTCTCATTCGTTGCCTTCGATCATTCGGATTTCGATCATTCGTTGCTTTCGATCATTCACCTCTCTGAACTTATCTTATGTTTGTCTGTCGATTACAAACTTATTGTTCTCATGTCATCTTCACTGTTGCCATCAATGACAACCATTCGTTGTCTGTTAACTGTCTGTTAAATATTTGCCAACAGGGACCTGGTAGAAATTCCAAAGGACATGAAGGTTGACGGTTGCAAGTGGGTCTACAAACTGAAAAAAGGTATTGATGATAAAGTTGAAAGGTATAAAGCAAAGCTGGTAGAAAAAGGGTATTCTCAAAAGGAAAGTATTTATTTTCTTGAAATCTTTTCACTAGTTGTGAATCTTGTTTCAATTTGTGTTGTGTTAGCACTAGTTGCTTTACTTGAGCTTGAGTTAAAGCAGCTAGATGTTAAAACAATGTTTCTACATGGAGATTTGAATAATTATATATATATATGGAACAACCATAAGGGTTTGTTAAGGATTTTTGGCGTGAATTTGATCAGACCAGGGTCCTTCTCAGGTTACCAACAAAAGGTACCGTGTATTCTAGAGTGTTGGAATTTTAATCTCCTCCGAAGAGAAGAAGTCTCACCTGAAGCGCTGATGAGACAGATAGATAGGGAAGGGTAGGGAAAATACTAAAGAGGATCCATAGAGCAGTCAGAACTCATTCCTTTTCTTGTGCAAAAGACATTAACATATCTGAAACACATAAATGCATGAATCGAACCTACTGACGTTGCGAGCAAGCATTTAAACGTTGAACCATCAAATAGAACTCATAATCTATAAGGAAATATTGTAATTCATAAGTAAACATATAAAGACACAACATATTTTGAAATTTGGTCCTGCTTCCTATTATCTTTAGGATATTTCTCTCATTACAGACTCAGAATTACATAGCAAGGCTCAGTACAGACTCTTGGCTCTGGACTCATGCCACAGAGATCTAATTATCCAACTAATAGGTCCAATTCATTACAGACTCAACATTGTCTTCCTTCGACTTACAACAATTATCAACAACTAATCCCAAAACCTGGTGACTCTGACCAACCTGAATTGACTCAACCCAGCCAACCAACTCATGAACTAATGAACTAACTAATGAGAGAATTGACAAACCCTTTTACAATTGTGTTCGGTCCTATATATAGTTGGGTTGTGTCTTCCTTTTCAATTTTCATGCTTTCTTGTTCTGTTGCAACCGTTTGTTGCTTCGCTGGCGTTGCACTGGCTTCCACAACTGCTTTTTGTTTCTCTTTCTCTCAACCTTTGATGGAGTTTGTGCAACTCGTTCATAGTCAAAACTTGTGTGATTCCTTCTAAAAAATTAATGGCCCAACAGGCTCTGACTACAATCCTTGACTCATCCTTGAGTCAAGCTCTTGGTTCTTTCACATCCTCCAGGAGCATCTGTTGTTTTCCCTTGTCCGTCTTTTCTTCTTCTTTGGGCTATTTTGTTTGTGCTCTTTCTTCCTTTACCTCCTCAAATGAAGGGACCAATTCTAGTACCAACTCTAATGATCTGTACTTTAATCCTTGAAAGCTTTCAACTTTGTCCTGCCATTTACGAGCGAGGAGTGATGCTTCTGCAAGGAACTATTGGGTCATCTCTTTGATGTAATCCTTTGGCTTGGCCGCCACCAATGAGTTCCACTCGGAGTCTACTATTGCGTTGACCTAATGCATTTGAATATAGGCGGTATGAATTACCGATTGAAAATCACGCAACTCTTTATTGGCTACAGACTCTTCCTCATAGAGTGTATTTAGTTTGTTGTTGGCCTGCTGAATTTGGTCAAACTTCTGTTGTTGCTCCATGGGGTCCATTGTGACTGCAACTTCTTCGTTCAGCACCTAGATCTTTGTGCGCACCTCCTCTAGGACTTGATTCCATCAAGAAATGATGCCCATAAAGTCGCTAACTTCCCTGAATATTTTGGTGCAATCCATAGTGTGCTTGTGTAGTGTTGCTCGGGCATTGTTACCTTGCAATACGATCTTCTGCATTTTTTCCTGTAGTTGTTGAGGCTATTGTTATGCTTCCTGCTGGACCTGTTGTAGCTTCACTTCCAGCTAGTCAGTGCGAGTATCCAGTTGCATCCATGATTCCTATAATAGCTCGATCTGTTTCTCTGGCTCGCCTACATCGTTGGCCTCGAGTAGTTCAGGCGCAGCCTTTTGAATCTCCAGCCATGCCTCAACAAGTTTTTCCTGCACTTTTTCCAATTTGTGTTGGAATTGGATTTTTTCATGTGCTTCCTGCATTCTGCATGTTTGTGCAATGAATTGTTCCTTCCTTTCAATCTCAGCAGATCTCTCGGCCTCTTGGAGCCTTTCCTCCAACTGGTTTGTGGATGCCCTGATTAGTCCAAATAATTGTGGCGCTGGCCACTGTACCAGGTCGGCAGATGAAGGAGTTGCTTCGGTGGGTTCTCACGTCTGTAGTAGGAATCCACTAGCCGTTGAATGGTATGAGCAAGTTTTTACCTCTTCCTCCATTGGTGGCATTGGTACAATTCTCAACCTTAGCTCTGTTGGAAAAAGAGTCAAAACCTCTATTCTGGCTATGCAGAGTTGCATCAATTCTGCACATTGTTGAGGGTTCTGGAGAACCTGCTCTATTTGTGCACGCATGGCTGTCGTATCTTGCTCCGTTTTCGATTCTAGTTTGTTGTGCGCATCTGGTATCTTTGGCTCTTCCGGTGCTTCTTCTTGATGTGTCGTGATTTCTTGGGCACCCTCACCCTTGGCTGGTGAGGTGATTTTATGGTTGTTGTCGAGTTCCAACTTCTCTCTAGCTCAGGCATCTTCTTCTTGTGATGAAGACTCAGGTTGTTGTTCCCGGGTGTCTGGATTCAGAACATCCGACGTCATGCTCAGCTCTGAGGCTTTGGATTCAGGACCAGAAACTTATGATCTTGGTTTCGGTAATTCTCTGGTTATTTGTGGGAGTCGTTGTTCCACTATCTTTGGTTGATCAAGTTGCATCAGATTTGAGGTTATTGTCTGATGTGGAATGGCAGTGATGAGGTTTGGTAATTGGAGTGGTGGGGGTTTTTCAATGATGACTATGGACGAAAATGTTTCAGGCTCCAGGTCATCCTGAATATCAATGATAGTGGTGGCTTTGGTCATGGCGTGGGTGTGGGGAGCGACAGATGTAAGGGGTTGTGGGTTCATGGGTTTTCTCGGTGAGACCCCAGTTTTGGGTCGCTTCACCAATGGCTCAATACCAAGCACAATGCCCAAGATCTGGTTAACCTGCACACCTGACAGCACGTCATTGTCTGGTAGTTGTCGGCGGGCTGATCTTTTTCTTCGCTCTAACTTTTGTATCTCTTATTCCTCCTCGGAGTTTGTTTGTACCGTAGCATTTGGCTTCTTCTGCTCGGGCCTGAACTCGATTCTTCTCCTAGTTCGTTGTCTTTTTTCTTCAGCAACTCCGCAGGAAAAATGTAATACATTCTTGATTTACATGGGCCACATTTGAATCCTGGCCATGACGTGACTTCCTTATCGAAGGCTTCCTCATCTAAATAGAACGGTATCATCCTTGTGTGGAAATTTTCCTTGCTGACATGTCTCGGCCAAACGAATTTGTTGTGTCAGTTCATGCTGAAGGCGATATTTCTCATGTTACAGTTGAGGATCTCCTGCGGGATGCATAACCTTTGTGTTGCGTCTATGATACCATTATACCATTTGGAAAATGATGTGTTGTTGAGTGTTGTATTCTCCAAGTCTTGTTTGGACTTCCATGGCTCGAACATCTTCGCCATGCGCCCCTTATCTAGTATTGTCGGTTGTCTGCCCACAGGTGGCGTTCAATTGAACATTGAAAATGCCATAAGTAGATATCCATAGGTGAAGGTTCCTCCCTTCTCCTGTGTTTCCTCGCAAGCTACTAGTAGTTACTCCAACAGGAAACCACACTAGTTGAACACTGCTCCATTTGCGCAAAAGTCGACGACTGATAACGCATATAGAGTGCAATATCTCTTATAGTAAGACCTCATAACCTTGATGGCTATGATGTAGCATCCAGTCCAAACTATATGGAGTAGTATTGGTTCAATTATTGTTGTGTGTCCTCCTCTCTTTATGTTAAATTTCTCATATAGGCTAAGCTCGCCTTTCGTTTTCTCGTGCTTACCGGGACCCTGGAATCCCTTCGACACATCCTCTTCTTGGGTGGATAGTCTAGTAAGTTGTTGGATGTCTTCAAAATGGATTGGATACCACTTATTAAACCATAGACTTCTGTCATGCACCCTACTTATCAGAAATTTCATGCAACGCAATCTCGCCTGTGGTACAAAAGACTGGTAAGTATCTCAAGTTCATGATGGTCGAGTTAAATAAGTTGATGAACTCTTCTTTTGGTACAACTTGCATTCCTTCGATTCCATACGGAACTATATACCAAAATACATATGTGTGCATCTGTGGGAACAATGTTGAATCTGTGAGGTCAAGGTCGAGGAGCTTTACGTTCTCTATCTTCCCTTTGAGATCGTCCATGATCTCGACCTGGGGGTTGCAGGGCTCATATGGTACTACTTCTTTAGTCATGGTGCTTCAACTTGTTGTGGCTCTCGGCATTCACACTTTTGTGGCAAGTAATAACTAGGGTAATGTCTGCATCTTTTTGAATGGTCCCAACTGGTTCACACTGCCGAGTTCAGAAATGGCTATGCTCTTTCTAGAAATAGTACATTATCGGCCAAGTTCTAAGAGCCTTATACTTGGTTTAACGGGTAAATTTTTAGCAGTAACTAATACTCATCATCACTATGTGGATGCAATCAAGTGTGAGTTGTCTGATGGGATGGTTGAATAAAGGTAAATCCTATTGGCGATCTTGGTATTTACTTATTTGAGTGGAATAGGGACGTGGCCGATTTGAGACCTTTATGTTTGATGGGTAGGTGTCCCGACGCGAACTTCGATGGAATATTGGCATAATGTGGATTTATGGCTTAACAGGCGTCATACGGGGTACCGGAATGGCAATAAAGGTTTTGACTAGACTGGGTTTGCGTGGCCTATAACTCATATTGGATTTGGATTCATGGCCCCTCCGACCACAAAGGTTGTCCCCGTCGTCTTTAATGACTGTCATGAATGGAATCTCTTATGGTTCAGGTCCTGTACTGCTGAGTTGTCAGTTCTGTATCAACCAACACTTAGACAAAACAAATAAACTATGTGTTATGGCACAATACTACGCATATGGACTTTATTAACTGAATTTACAAAATTCCATAAAGAAAAAAAAACTCAAATCTATCTATTGTACAAGCCCCTTCAGATTGGAGCAATTGTCCTTCTTTCTCAGTTTTGAGACAGGTAGGGATTCAGGTGAGCGCCATTCACCCATCTCAGTTGTAGTACACCATCTAGTTTCACGAGTCTGACTACTCTTAAGGGTCGGAACTCTGCAACTATGAAGGGTCCCAACCAGTGCATACGCAGCCTGCCAGGATGCTTCTGGTATCGGTTGTTGTAGAGTAACACCTTATCCCCTTGTACGAATACCTTGGTCTTAATGTGTCGGTCATGACAAGATTTTTATCTTGCATTTTCAACCGACTGATGGAAGTCTGCTAGAAATCTGGTTTCCTCGAGTTCTTGTAGCTCTACAAGTCTTTGTGCCACCGATTCCTCTTCTGTCATACATGTGACTTGTGCAATGTACAGTCTTGGAGTGATGAACTCTGTTGGCACCACTTCCTCTCTCCCATAGACTAACTGGAACGGTGTGTATCTGTTGGGTTTCTTTGTGGTTGTCCTGTAGGCCCATAGTACAGCTGGAACTCTATCATCCCAGTCCTCTTGGTTTGCGCAACAGACCTTTGTTAGTCCCCTTTCTAGGATTTTGTTGAAGGCTTCAACTGTTATGTTGGCCTGTGGGTGGTATGGACTGCTCTTGTAATGATGGATCATAAATTCCGTTGTAAGTGTTGCTATAGTGTTGCTAATGAAATGATCTCCCTGATCATTGGTTAGGCTCCTGGGACATCCAAACCGGGTAATGATATTCTCGAAAATGAACCTGGTAGCAGTGTCTGTCGACAGTCCTGTACCGCTCCTACTTCTGCCCAATAGGTAAGGTAGTCAGTCATGGTAATGATGTACCTGGCCTTTGAATGTTTGGTTGTGGAGTTGATTGGTCCAATGAAGTCAAATACCCATTTCTCAAATGCCTGTAGAGCTCTAACTAGTTGTAGTGGTAGTTCATCTCAGCGGGACGGCTTGCCCACCCGTTGACAAACATCACACGATCTAGCGTATACTTTTTCATCCTTGAATAGTGTGGCCCACCAAAGTCCTACCTGTAGAACTTTTTGTGCCCTGGCCTTTCCTCTTATGTGGCCTCCTGCGATTCCACTATGGCATTCCCAGAGTATATCCTGTCTTTCATGATACAGGACGCATCGTCTGAGGATGCTGTCTAGTCCTAGATTATACAATTGTCCAGTGATCAACTGGTATTCTGCTGCTCTAATGACCATATGGCATTTCTGGGTTGCAGAATATGTTTAAGGATAGGCCCCTGTACTAAGAAATATTGCCATGTCCTCCAGATATTCTGGTATGGCCTCAATCCTGAACAAGTCTACATCTGGGAGATGGTCATCCACTTCTCCGCCACTTTCTCCTGAATCTAGCCTGGATAGATGGTCAAGTCCAATGTTGCATCGTCTCGTCTTGATGATGACTTCAAAGGAAAATTCTTGAAAGAACAACACCCATCTACAAATTCTCCCTTCCAACACAGGTTTTTTAACTGGGTATTTCAGTGTGGAATGATCAGTAAAGAATTTGACGTGAGACCCTAACAGATAATGTCTAATTTTTTGTAAAGAATAAATCATTGCTAAGCCTTCCCTTTCTGTCGTTGTGTAGTTGCGTTCTACTTGTGACAGCTTTCGACTCGCAAAATAGATAGGTTGATCCATAGCTCCATCTCCAGGTTGCATTAAGATAGCTCCTAAGGCAATTCCATAAGCATCTACATGGACGTGAAATTCCTTTTCCCAGTTTGGGAATATCAGAATCAGTGTTGTAATGAGTTTCTCCTTAAGTGTCTCAAATGCTTTATCGCATTCGGGAGTCCATTGGAACATTTCATCTTTTTTCAAGAGGTTTTCTAGAGGTGTAGTAATGTTGGCATATCTTCGACTGAACCTGCGGTAGTAACCTGTGTGTCCTAGTGTGGAGCGCAATTGTTTAGCACTCGTAGGTGGTGTCATATATAAAATGACCGCAACTTTGGTTGGGTCTACCAATACTCCTTCTCGACAGACTATGTGACCTAACAGATTTCCATGTGGCACACAAAAGATACACTTTTTGAGATTTAATGAGATTTGCAATTCTCTGCATCTGTCAAACATTAGCCTTACCAGTGCTACATGTTCCTTAAGCAGGCTATATATTGTCCAATCATCCATATAGACTTGTATAAATTTGTGAATGAATTCTCTAAAGGTTGTTATCACAATCCTGGAGAAAACTACAGGGACATTCTTTAAACCAAATGGCATTACATTGTATGCAAAAGTTCCCCATTCTGTAATGAAAGTGGTCTTTCTTTTGTCCTCTTCAACAATCCTAACTTGATGGTATCCTAAAAATCCGTCTATGAATGAGTATGCTTCCTTCCCCGCACCCTGTTCTAGCACCTCATCGGTAAAGGGTGTTGGGAAAGGGTCGTGCACACAAGAAGATTTGAGGCTTTTGTAGTCCATACAGACTCTAATATCCTCAATGTCTTTATTTCTTTGAATGACTATCGAGATGACCCACTCTACTTCTTCTACCGAAAAAATGAGACCTACTTCTAACATCTTATCAATATCCTTCTTAAATTTCTCTTTTACTCTTGGGTTAATACAGTATGGTCTATGTCTGACAGTCTTGCATCCTAGTTTTAACTCAATCTTCATTTCTCCCATGACTCCTTTAATTCCCTTTGATTCTTAAAAAGTCTTTGGGAACAAATCCTCATATTCCCTCAGTAAACTCTATATTTCCTGACTGGTTTGTTCATCCCAGTGATCTCCCACCATAGCTATCTTGGATTGTTCTATAGTCCCTATTTTGAGTCTACACAATTTTAATGGGTGATTGTGGGAACTATCGGTCTGGCTAGTTATGATGTTTTGGATTTCTCTGCTCCCCTCTGTCTCTTTGATGGATAGGTTTCTCAATTCTTCTAATTCGTCTAGGCTTTCTAAATCTTTGCTAATCTGATAGCATTCTATAGGCTTCTCAGTTGAGGGTAAGTGGATTTTATTCTGAAGTTCTTGGGTATGCTTGGGACACACTATAAGGTTTGATCTCTTATTACTATTGGTTGTAAAAAGAAGTTCTTTAATCTTTTGCAGGGCTAGCTCAATCTCATGGTACTTATTTGTGAATTAGAAGTCCTTGCAAAATTGAGCTTCCAGTGTCCGCCAGTCGTTGGTTTGTCTTCTGGTTTCCTCATGTATGAACCAAGATTTGAGGATTGAGCCTAGAGAGTGGGGAAATACCTGAACCCAAAAGCGAGAGGGTATCTCCGCAACCTTCCACTATGTCACACACTGTTCAATGTGTATTCTAGGATCTGATTCTCCGATAAACGGTTGCGCAACTTGGAGATCCATATGCATCTATGATTCCAGCTGCTCTTTATTCCAGAACCTGTACTTGATAGCTTGCTTCACCTCAATCCAAGTTCTGAGGACGAATTTATGAGTGGACCACCATCTGGCAGGGGTGTTATGAAAGGATAAATCTAGTACCAAGATTCTTTGATCTTCTCTCACATTCTCTTCCATATTCTGCAAAAATTTGTCTAGATCTGAGGTACCATCGTAAACTGGGTGTTCTCTAACTTCGGTCCCAACCCATCTGGTCATTCTGATAGTTGCGCATATTCTTGAGAATATTTCATGCGAGCCTTGTTGCCAACTATCAAAAGCCAGTTTTGAATCTTCGTCTATTGACTGTATACATCTCCATCTTACTGATCCATCAACAGTAGGGTTTATATAATCATTTCTTGTCCCCACTGTTACAGTGTACAACTGGTCTAGGTCTTCTCCCTCCATATTATTGTCTGTTGGTTCTGTGTACCTGGGTCCTACATATGGATCTAAGGGTTGAACTACCTTGATTCCCTCAGCTTCAAAAGTCATGGTGTCTTTCTTTAATTCAATTACTGGATAATTGTCATAGCATCGTGTAGGGTAGGGGTCTTTGTCTCCCATGATCTCATAGACGTCAAAGTCAACTACTATTTTTACTCCTTCTACATCGATTTCCACGTTCTCCAGCCTTCCTATGGGAAATATACAGTATTGGTTTTCCATTCTTAACTGAATTTTGGAATATGTCATTCTCAGTTTTCCTAAGGCTTCCCAAGTCTTCTTAGGTAGAATGTTCACATCTGACCCTAGGTCCAACATGACGTCCTTAATTTCGAAGTCATCTAACTGGGCTACCAGTCGAAATTCTTTTCTGGTTCGCACTTTAATTCGTTGCACTCTCTGAGTACTCTTCTCGAGAATATTATCCCTTATCGTTGCTTTTGAGGGTTCCTCATTCCCTAAGACTAGGTATAGCACATTGCACAACTTTTCTGTTAGTTGATCATTCCCTAGAATTTCATAGAATAATTGAAACCAAAGTTCAACTACGTTCTAGGGTTTCTCAGACTATCTTGGTATGACTACAGGGTTTCTGGGTGTTGGGGGTGAAGCAAGGACTTGTGCCATCTTAGGGTAAACATTCGACTGGGGGGGGGTTCTCTTGCATTTCATGACTAGGAATATTCTGGAATACTTCTATAACATCTTTAAAGAACATCTTTTTCTTTAGGGGATCATACTTGTCTCCCTTAGGTGTTGCTTTCTGGATCTTAGGTAGAGTATCAACATCATCTCCTGTCTTCGCTCCTCCTCGAGTGACAATATTAAGGTTGGGAAATTGTCCCTTATAAATCCTCTTGATCTCTGAGCTGATAAGTTTAGTTCCTCTTTGTCATACTTTGTCTTCCCACTTTGCAATTAACTCTGGGAAGTCTTCAGTTGTGTTTCCAGTGGTTTTTCAATGAGAGCACCATGGCCGCCTTGGATGAGGACAATATCTAGCCAAGTGACCTTGTTCATCGTAGTTATAACATCTTCTTGGTCCTCATCCCCCAGTCCTTCCTCCTCTGAAATCTCCTCCAACTCCACTTCCTCGACCTCTTCCTGGTCGTTGAGGGTTTTCATTCACCCTAAATGATGTTCGGTCTAACTTGTCTACAAGTGCATCCAACTCTCTACATTGATTGGTAGTATGCGTGGTAGATGCACAGAACTCACAATGTACTGGGTTTGGTACTGTCGAATATTTCTGCATGATGGGGCACTGTCTTAGCCCATGGTCGTGGATTCGGCAGATCTCACAATATTCCACTGTCAGAGTTGCTTGGCCTCCTGGGAAATCATGATATGGGGTGGGGTTATGGAATGATGAATTCGTCAACAGTTGCGCAACTCCTCTCGTGGGTCCTGGTGGAGTTACCATCAAATTCTGAGGAGGTCCCAGTCCCCTCATTCTTGAAAATTCGTTCGCTAGATGACCTTCTGTATAAAATTCTGAGGAGGTCCCAGTCCCCTCATTCTATAAAATTCATTTTCTAGATTCCAATCTCCTCCCTGTACCCTCACTTCCTGATTGTTATTGACTAACTAATTGTATTGGAACAGAACTAGCATGAGAAGGTAGTATCGAACTTACCGTTTGTATAGAAGGCACTTGGGTATGGGTGATTCAGGGCTAGTGCCACTAGCTTCGGGGTGGTTTTCTTTGATCTGGGGGGTCTCGTTAGCTTCCACTGGGACAATCTCTTTGGACGTATTCTCGATTTCTCCTGTTATCGGGGTTGAATCATCTCTTTCTCCTCCAAGGTTCATGTCAGCTTCCTCCTCCCTTAAATCTGTGATTTCTCCTTCTCATCCCACTTCCTGGGGACTTCTTTCTCTCCTTGCTTCTCTTTCGTTTAATCTTTGACTGGCCAATCGTTCCTGTCTTCTCATCTTCTGCAGTTCTTCCATCTTTCTTTCCTCTACTTCTCCTGATCCGCCTTTTTTCCTCAACTTTTCAGACTGTCTTGCGGCTTTCTTGATCTTGTTGCGCCACCACTTCTCAACTATGGCAGCTCTCTTCAAATCTCGCTCATCTCTTGAGTCTATTTCTTGTTGTTTCCCCCCCCATTTTTCAAACAACCCTTCCTCTCTCTCATGCCATGACTCTCACCCCATCTCTCCCTACCCCAAGTGCAAGTGTTTATGCTGCCATCTCGGTCGGGGATATAATCAACATCCCTTCCTCCATCAAGAAAACCTTAATCCACAGGGGGATTTCTCTCAGCAGTCTTCCCCTTGCACCTTTCTTGAAAATTTCCTCTGCCCGCAAAAAAGACTGGTGATTCTCAGTTTCAAATTCGATTATGTATCCCTCTAGCGTGGTGCTAACCCAAAAATCCACAACTTGTGTAACTGGGCAATCTAGCCTCTGGAGTGCTGCTAACTTTTCGGTATCCCATGCATAGATCTTCTTGGCCCATCCCTGGAACTCTGGAGCTTCTTGGAGCCTCTTTATCCAGTGAAAAAATTCTTCTAGGAATTCAACCCAGAAAATTTCATACTGGTCACTCGATCTTTCTGAGTAAAAGATTGCTTCGCGAGTGTTTTCCACTGATTTTCTCCTTAGTTCCACTTCTTTCCATATGAAGGAGTCACAACACCTTTCCCACCATTGATCAATGCCATATCTATGGATCAGCAACAACATTCTCCCTACAGGTTCCCTTTTAACGCAGGTTCCGACAACAAAACCATTTTGTTGGCATGAATTTGATCAAACCAAGGTCCTTCTCAAGTTACCAACAAAAGGTACCATGTAGTCTAGAGCGTTGGCATTTTCATCTCCTCCAAAGAGAAGAAGTCTCACCCGAAGCACTGTTGAGATAGATAGGTAGGGAAGGGTAGGGAAAAGACTAAAGAGGATCCATAGAGCAGTCATAACTCATTCATGTTCTTGCGCAAAAGACATTAATAGATATGAAACATATAAATGCATGAATCGAACCTACTAACGTTGCGAGCAAGCATTTAAACGTTGAACCATCAAATAGAATTCATAAGCTATAAGTAAATATTGTAATGCATAAGTAAACATATAAAGACGCAACATATTTTGAAATTTGGTCCTTCTTCCTATTATCTTTAGGATCTTTCTCTCATTACAGACTTAGAATTACATAGCAAGGCTCAGTACAAACTCTTGGCTCTGGACTCATGCCACAAAGCTTTAATTCTCCAACTGATAGGTCCAATTTATTACAGACTCAACATTGTCTTCCTTTGACTTACAACAATTATCAACAACTAATCCCAAAACCTGGCGACTCTGACCAACCTGACTCGACTCAACCCAGCCAACCAAATCATGAACTAATGAACCAACTGATGAGCGAACCAATGAACCCTTTTACAATTGTGTTCGGTCCTATATATAGCTGGGTTGTGTCTTCCTTTTCGATTTGCATGCTTTCTTGTTCTGTTGCAACCGTTTGTTGCTTCACTGGCGTTGCATTGGCTTCCGCAACTACTTTTTGTTGCTCTTTCTCCCGACCTTTGATGGAGTTTGCGCAACTCATGCTTATTCAAAACTTGCGTGATTCCTTCTCAAAAGCAAAGGGCCCAACCAGGATCACAATAAGAGGTTTGTTTACAAACTCAAGAATTCATTGTATGGCATGAGGCAGACTGCCAAACAATGGTACAAGAAGTTTAATTCCTTCATGGTGAGCCAAAATTTTACAAGAAGTGAATATGATCATTGTGTTTACATTAAAAAGTTGGAAAATGGCATATTCATTATTTTGGTGTTATATGTTGACGATATGCTTGTTGCAAGCAAAAGAATTGTTGAAATTAACAGGTTAAAGGCTTAGTTGGCTAGGACGTTTGATATGAAGGATCTAGGAGCAACAAAAGAAATCTTGGGCATGGAGATACACAGAGACAAAAAATATGGTAAGTTGTGGTTATCACAACAAAAGTATGTGGAGAAAAAAATTATGAGATTTAGTATGAATAATGTGAAACCTGTACAAATCCCTTTGGCTTCCCATTTCAAGATTTATTTAAGTTTATGTTGTAGTAACGACGAAGAAAGGGATTATATGTATCGTGTACCATATGATAATGCATCAAGAATTTTGATGTATGTGATGGTGAGTAATAGACCAGATATTTCACATGCAGTTGGTGTTGTTATTAGATACATGGAAAATCTAGGTAAAGAGCATTGGGCAATAGTGAAATGGGTGCTCTGGTATCTTAGGGGCACAAGTAGTTATTCTATCACCTACGATGGTTCCAGTGATTTAGTTTGCGGTTATGTCGATTCAAATTTTGCAGGTGACTTGGATAAAATGAGATCCACTTCAGGATATGTCTTTACTCTTGCAAGAGAACCTGTTAGTTGGATGTCAAAGCTTCAAAACATAGTTTTTTAATCCACTATTGAAGAAGAATATATGGCTGCCACACATGCATGCAAGGAGGAAATTTGGTTAAAAGGTTTGCTGGGTGAGTTTGGGAGGATGCAGGACAAGGTGAAAGTATTCTGCGATAGTCAAAGTGTTATTCATTTGGCTAGAAAACCATCTTGTCATAGTAAGACGAAGCATATTTCTAGTAAACACCATTTTGTAAGATAGGTTGTTGAAAAAGGGGGAGTGGCTCTAGAAAAGGTCCATACAAAAGTGAACTCTGCAGACATGCTCACGAAATTGGTTTTGTTAGAGAAGCTACGATGGTGTTTGGCTTCTCTTGGATTGTAAAAAAGTTGATAAATTAATTCGAGCATGATATATTAGGTAAATTGTTGTCAAGGTGGAGATTGTTGAAACTGCCAACTAATTTCCCATACAGATGCATGCACACTGTATCAACTAAAAATGGAATGTGCATGCATGCACACTAGTGATCAGTTTGTGTAATTGGTGGATCAAGTTGTAACTAGTTTATTTTACTATCTAACTGATCCTATATATCTAGCATACCCGTAGAGGTGTGTGCAAACAATGTAGTGTAGCGTAGTGTGTGAGAAGAGAGTGAGAGGTTTGTTGTAAGCCTGTGTTTGGTTGTTGTAATTCTCCCTTGAATAATAAGAATACCGATTATCATTATCTCGTGGTTTTTTCCCTACAAAGGGTTTTTCCACGTAAACATTGTGTTCACGGTGTGAATCTTGTTGTGTGTATGTTTACGTTGCACAGCACCCCATGTATACAAAGAAAACAACAAGTGGGAGAATGTTGGATAAATTTTATATTTTTGTAAATAAAGACGACTTTTGAATCAGTATTTTTAGTTAATGGTTTTTTAGTAGATGATTTTTTGGCTAATGATTTTCTTAGTTGACAAATGGTTTTCATCCATTATAATCTAACTCACTTTTAAAAATTAAAATATTGAAAGTTGGAGAAAATCTATATATATATATTATATTATACATGAATGAAAATATAATAAGAAAAAAAGACTAAGAAAAACTCTAAAAATGCTAGTTTTCCAATTAAATTGTAGTGTGTATAAATGCCGTTATTTATACACTACTAGGAGTTCCACTAGGAGTTCCTATTTTAATTCTCTACAATTAGGACAAAAGTTTTGGTACTAATAGTCAAACTCCACGAAAATGGGGCTTTAACAAAATAAAATTATGATTTTATCGGATAATGTTATATTCTTATTTTGTATGGACATGTCACTCAATACCAGATTTAATTTATGAAACAGATTTCTTACACCAATTGGAAAATATAATTTATAACTTTCAAATATGACAATTTTTAATCAAATAAAATAATAAAATAAATGATAATGATTAATATATTATAATTAAATTAGGATTTATAGTAGTTTTTGTTAAATTATAAAAATTGTTTTACATCTAAATTATTAATTAATTAATATTAACAAGTTTTCATTTAATAATTAATCTTGATAATGAATCTCATTTGATAATTAATCTTGATAATAAATCCCAATTCAGATTCGAAATCTAATTAAAAACGTCCTGAAAAATACCTTCTAAACTCCTCACCACAAAAAAACATTCTACAATTTATTTTTCATAATACCAAGTATTTTTTTAAAATCTTGGAAAACATTATGAACTGCCCGGTCCATGGGTTTTGACTGCCGCAGTAGAAAGCCGCGTCGCACATGGGAGAAAGATTCGGGGAAGTTCACAGCAAATACCATGTTTCCAAGGAGAAATTATGGGGTAATTTACAGATAGATTTGGAGCAGTTGAGTGGAAGTTTCACAGTAAATACCTTGTTTCCTTAGATAAATTATGGAGTAATCTACAGATAGATTCGGAGAAATTGAGTGGAAGTTTCACAGCAAAGCACTTGTTTCCACGGGGAAATCACTCAGTAATATCCAGAGCGACGGATGTCCTTATTTTACTTTTCAAAGTTAGGTATGTGGAGGATGTTTTATCGTGCTGTGATTGTCAGTCGCATACACTGTAAGTTGTAAAGGAAACTTCCAAAGAAATTATTACCTCATACGAGCAGGGTGACGTAGGAGATGACGTGAGGGTGATGAGGAAGATAATGTACCCATCTAGTTAGATCATCAACCCATCTATCAGTAAGGAAAAATCTCTGACAACTCCCAAAAGCTCTGGTCAATCCCACTTTAAACTTTCAAATTTATAGAGTACGTTGTGTTTACAAATAAATGCTATGTTTTTTTTGTTTTTTTTTTCTGTGAATGATATATATTGAATTACTATGGTGATTAGTTGAAGCAAGAGCATGATTCTAGTAACTTGCTAGACAAATTATGCCAAAGGGGAAAAATATGTCACATATGAGATTTGAACCTTTGTGGATATGATAATAACTTATTACTTTAACCACACAAAATAAACCCAATTGATACATTCGATAGTATATATACTAACATATACAATTTTTATTGTTCTGCAACTGAGTACATAATGCAATTGAGTACATAATGTTTGTCAGTGCATAGCACCTTGTTTGTATGATATACTTTCAAGATTATGCTCTGATAACTGTTTGAAACCACTAATCAAAATCAAAATGTAATGCACATTGTTGATCTCTATCCCCTCTGATAGTTGCAATGTTATTTCCCTTTGAAGTGGTGCATTTAGATGTGCCACATGTCTTCATATAATTGGATTTCAAAAAATAGGAAGGAACATTCGTGAAAAGTGTTGAAATGATCCAAAATGAAATTTACACCATTGATATAGTATGGATCCAACGGTAAGAAAACAATGTAGAGAAATGGATCCTACACTCCTCCAACGTTAATGTGAAACCTTAATCATTGATCATCAACCCATCTTACGATAAGAAGGAAAAATCTCAAATAACTCCCAAAATATCTAGTCAATCTCACTCCCAATGAGATAAGATTGTGTGTCTTCCATGAGACTATCCTTTAAGAATCAAAACAATTCTACCAAGAGCATATTAGATGGATAAACAATATGCATTGAACAATACAATGTTAATGAACCACTTTAGGAGTATGTAGCATTTACATGGAGCCACTTTAGACTTCCAAATTTCTCTAGAATATGTAGTGTTTACATGAAGCCACTTTATAATTTCATTACTCATCATTCTCTTTGGTGTGTGAAGCTCATTATTGATCCATGTACACATGGAGATTATTCCTCACCCTACCTAAAAATCTCTCCTTTGATTAAATAGCTACAAGTACTATTGTGATAAATGCTTTAAAATGGAGTTCAACATCCAGAGATTGGAGTTGGGCATATTCTATTCTTTTTTTCCATGAGTGATACCCCATAAATTGGATCACTATGGTGATTAATAGTTATACAAGTCGGGGGCATTGTGCAATATTGTTATGATGTGGTCATTTTCTAATACTCATATACACAAAAAAGGGATAGGGATAATTGTAAGGATGAAAATTTATATTACAATGTAGAAACATGGGCTAATATTACAAGTCCTTAATATGCAAAATGTAAAATGTTTGGCGATATTTTTGTAAAAGTATTCAAATTTCTAAGGATTTTATATAGTTTCTATAAAATTTTGGCGATTTTTAAGGTAAAATAATTTTATTCTATCGAATTTGGGTGAATCGTTTCTAGAAATAATGGGAATTGGCGATTCGTTTTTTGGGAAAAACCATGGAAAATTATCCCATTGGAGAAATTTCGCCCCTAAAATCATCTATGAAAAGTGAAGGAAGAAAGAGAAGTCACAAATCAATGACTGCAACGCCCTCAAATACATCACCTAATCAGTGACGAAAGTAAAGAACCAATGGAGAGCCATTAAATAGGTGGGTATCTGTGTTCACGATGTTAGCGACTATTTGTATGGTAGTTGAGTTAAGGATCCTTTTTCTAGGCACAAATTTGATAAGAGTTCGATAGAATTTGCATGCATTGAGAAACTTTCACCATGATCCAAGTTATATGCATAATGGAATGATGTCCTAAGAGTTCTTATCCAATTTTGAATTGACCAAAATCATTGAACATTTGATTAGAGTTCCAAATCAATAGAAACTCTAATATATTGTTGTATTCCAACAACATAAGAGTAGTTTTCTACAATATTAGATTACTAATTTTAACAACTTTTCCCACCCATTAATCTTAGTTAAGGATAACGCCTGTATTTAAGCTATCACCAATAATATATGGACGGAAGACATCCATCCATGTTAACTAAGGTGGATGTTTTTTTGGAAAATAACATCAATGCTCACTAGGGTGCATAAAAGAAGGTCAAGTGAATTCGTTGTTTCTTGGAAAATAAGCGGTATTGGTTTAGATGTTTCTAGTGACAATCAATTTTGAGAGATGCACTCTTTTAAAGAAATGACTTTGATGTAACTAAATTACTTAATTATCTATTAGTGTGTCAATAATTTGTATATACAAGGATTGATTGATCCAGAATGGATCATTATATTATTTTTCATCTATCTCGATGCTAAATGGGTGAAAAAACTAGAGGAATCAAATTGTAGAGTCATTTTAGCGATTGGTCCAAATTTGGAGATTTGGGTCCAAAAAACCATCTAAAATCTTTCGGATCTATTTTGAGGCATGAAACGACACATTTTTATGGTCCAAACCTTACTATGGAATTGCCGTCTATATTCTACACACCGAGACCTTTTAAACAATGCAAGAATTACCTCAATTGAAGTTCGCATGTGCAAGTTATGCCTCCCACAAGTTGACCTACCGTATTGATCACCATGGTGCAAGTGAATCACTAGTGGATGCCACGTCAACCTCCATTACTTAAACATGTGGGGATAGCCACGTAGTGGAATTTTTAAGAACATTCTAGAAGTTCCAAAACCTTATCACAATTGAGGGTTCAAGAAATCAAAACCCTACCCCTAGATGGCTATCGGACTATGTTAAATACTAGACCGCTAGGAGGAGAAGGTGTTTCATTCTATGTTATTGTATTTTGTTTCATAGCAGAGCAGAACAACTAGGAGTGGGAAATTAGATAGCATAACAAAGGGGGTTAATGTTTTGTAGCAACCTAACATTACATAGGTCTTAGGTAACTCCATAGAAAGTGCCTTCTCTTTTGTACTTGGATTATCTCCATACCAGAGAAAAGATAGTAGAGTAACCTCACCTTATAGCTGGGTTTTCTCCCGTAAGGGTTTCCCATAACAAATCTTTTTATTATTTTGTGGATGGTGTGTGATTGTATGTTACTATTCTCTATTTTTCGCATTTTATCTATTTCATGCATCAACAGAAAATCAGTAATCAGTAACTAAATATTCTAGAATCTAAAGTAATTTAATCTTCATAGTGTAGATTTCAGTTTTATTTATGAGATCTATTGTGATGAACTATTCTAGTGGAATATCCACGGTATTTTACAGTTCATTGATAGTCATATCGATTACAAAGATATGTCTTAGAAACCAATACTAAATACCCTTAATGAATTTATTTCATTGATCATRTGCTTTTAATGTTTTTGTAATTAGAGACGTTATATTTCAAGAGAGAGACACTTGCATTAGTTGTAAGTTTTTGCGYTGCAAGATGCTTTCTACAACTCAATATGAGGGAGATGTACAATTCCTTCCATGTTCAACATAGAGTTGACAAGTGATATTAAAAAAATATTAATAACAAAAAAATATTTCAATGTYGCGAYAAATAAAATATTTCAATGTTTGCCTTAAATAAWWTAATTTTATATCAACTATATATATATATATATATATATAGAGAGAGAGAGAGAGAGAGAGAGAGAGAGAGAGAGAGAGAATGACTTTCAGCTTCCCAATGTGTGGGTGACACACAACATTTAAAAAATATTTCAATGTAGGCCATAAATAAAATATTTCAATGTTCATTTTAATGTTGAATTTCTATATATTTATGACCATAAAGCAATTGAAAGTAAAAAACTTCTTATGGTTAAAACACTTCAATAGTGTGTTGCTTAGTATAAGGGAGATGTGTAATTCCTTATGTGCTCAACTTGGAGTTGACACGTGGAATATCTATCTATATATCTATCTATCTATCTATGTAGATCAATCTTAACTCTAGATCTATAATGTCGTAAGTGGGATCAAATCTCTTGAGATGAAAACTTATTTTAAATTAAAAAAATTCAGGAAAAATATGCAACCTCAAGGAATTTGATTCCTCTCAATGCATGATAAATTTGGAGTAGTTTCAACCACTTTACCATTTTACATATTTAATCTATGCAACATTTCATGCTATCAATACATTGAGTAAGTTTCACCAAAACATAACAAACAAATAATAAATATTTTGACAATAACACATTAACACCAAAATGTGAAATTAAAGTGATAGAAGTAACAATGCTTGCACTTAAGAGTCTATTAATAATCAACAAACTAGTAGCCAATGAAGTCTCGATGTGTGTGGTAGCCAATTTGGTAGCAATTTGGCATTAAATGGTAGCCATTTGGCATTAAATGAAGTCTGGATGTGTGTGGTAGCCAATTTTAATATGCTTGTGTATCTTTCTCTTTTCCAGATTTTGTTTTTAGTTTCAATTTTTCTAACTTTTTAATTTTGTTTTCTTTTTCCCTTAATTTTTTTATTAAAATATATAAAAAATGACAATTTTTTTTTAATTGTGGTTATACAAATGCTTTATTTTACATAGTATTTTAAACAAATAAAAAAAATTCAAAATAGGTATGTTTTTATTATATCTAATTTTATGTATTTTTTTTCTAAACTTTTAAAAGTAGTGTTATTTAATTACAATTATCAACAATGTATTGAAGTAAATCTTAAAAAGTGTTTAAAATAGTATTTTACATTGTATTAAATATGTATGACACCCTAAATTAATTAATAATACATAATTAGATGAAAAATCATAATTGTTGGGGTGGCGGAAATGGAGGGAGGGCTATTTTGAGCCTTGATGAAATTTCTAAATTCAAATATGCTTAGGGATTGGGCATGTAAACAAATAATTAAGTTAAAGACTACACCCTATTACAGGGTTTAAAACTTGCTACATGTATTGTCATTAAAAGACTATGTGTGGTAGGAGATTCAAAAGATGTCAATAAACATTTGGTTCTAAATACCAGTCCAAGTGATATATTTTTAGCCTTGTTACTAGAAAGGATACATCAAGAAATCAAAATTGTATTGGAGGACAAGTATTTTCATGTTATGCCAGAGCACAATACACTGGCCAACAATTGTGCAAATCAAGCTACACTATTGAAAATGGAGGAAATTTTGGTTAATGCTAACCTTATCCATCAACCAATTACATGGTTAATATGAAGGATAGGGCACACCACTTCCTTTTACAATTATCAACAATGTATTGAAGTAAATCTTAAAAAGTGTTTAAAATAATATTTTACATTGTATTAAATATGTATGGCATCTTAAATTAATTAATAATACATAATTAGATGAAAAATCATAACTATTGGGGTGGCAGAAATGGAGAGAGGACTATTTTGAGCCTTGATGGAATTTCTAAATTCAAATATGCTTAGGGATTGGGCATGCCAACAAATAATTAAGTTAAAGACTACACCCTATTATAGGGTTTAAAACTTGCTACATGTATTGTCATTAAAAGACTATGTGTGGTAGGAGATTCAAAATACGTCAATAGACATTTGGTTCTAAATACCAGTCCAAGTGATATATTTTTATCCTTGTTACTAGAAAGGATACATCAAGAAATCAAAATTGTGTTGGAGGACAAGTATTTTCATGTTCTACGAGAGCACAATATGATGGCCAACAATTGTGCAAATCAAGCTACACTATTGAAAATGGAGGAAATTTTGGTTAATGCTAACCTTATCCATCAACCAATTACATGGTTAATATGAAGGACAGGGCACACCACTTCCTTTTAAATGCACACATGGCTACACACAACGAAAGGCTACCTGATGCAGGAGCATCTCAGTTATCCTGGGGATGACACGATGAAGGTAGTTATGGGGATGTGACAGAGTTGTTATAGTAGTGATTGGTTGTTGCAGGTTGTGAATGGCTACACTACAGGGAGTGACAACATCACTACGGATCAGAATAATGTTGCAAAGTTGTAGCAATGGGGAAACTAGGAGTGTTGCTATAGAATGGACAAGTGTGCAAACAATTATGTTGTAGAGAGAAAGTTGTTACAGAAGCAGTTGTAGACATGTTGAAGGAGGAGTGTATTGTTGGGATGGAGGTATAAGGACATGCAGAGGGAGACAAAGAATCATTGAGGAAAGAACAAAATGAAAGTCGGAATATGAAAGGGCATGAGAAGCCTTGGGGAACTGAAGAAAACATTTCTAGAGAAATAAAACAAAGCATCGAAGATATTGAAGGGAGATGGAAAAACCGACAAGAGGAGAGATCTCACGAGATAGGATACTGAGAAGTGGTTGATGTTGCCATGGTGTATGGCTTGGAAACCTAACGAAGATTGTAA
>ML788996.1:122137-137987 GCA_009831015.1 Picea engelmannii
ACTTTGTGCATTGTGGTTGAGATCGTGGTTTAAATTGTTTCCGCAATAATAGTAGAAGCGATTCTGTATTTAACATGTTGTGGTAGTTGTTAGATCAGGAGAATCGCAGGAATACATTAATTTGTATCGAAATTTCTACACATATCACCTCTAGATTGAATGTGCTTTGGATTCTCTTCACCATTTCATTTTAGTTTCTTACTTGTAAGAAGAGCTCAATATTTGGGGGTCCAAGAGCCCTCCCTTGGAGGAAGAGGGGACCCAAAGTCTCCCTTTCTCTTTGGTATTTTCTTCCCACTAATACAATCCTTTCCATTGGTGGCATGAGTCTTGTTTATTTCTTGTTCTAATGTCCTTATGCACTTTAGTTTAATTTCTTTTATTGTTCTTAGTTTAATTCTTTGCTTATCCTTTATGCTTTATACTTCTAATTCTTTCCTCTACTGCTGTTTTTCCTAGCTAACCCAACTCGACTTGTAAGCACCCTTATTTTTCTCATTTAAGTGATAAAAGAGGTGCAACAGATTGACGACTCCACTGGGGAGAGGTATCAATTTCCTACCCCATTTGGGTTATTTTAACTCTTTTTTTTGTTTCTTTAACTTGCAGGGACCATAACCGGCCCAAGTCGACCTGCAAAAAGCCAAGTTCAAAGCTGAGCTAAGGGAATTTCATCCGGAATTTTCTTCACGGTCATGTAACAGACATGTGCGGGTTTTTTGACCCATAAACGCGTCTTCAGCGCACATGCGCCAAAACCACTATATTTCTCAGCGCCTTCTGCACACCTGCGCCCATAAGTCACTTTCAGTTCGTGCATTGGCGCTCACAATGCCTCTGTCTATTCTGAGACCCGCACACCTGTGCAAAAAAACACACATTGTAAGCTTTTTGTGATTTGAGGAGGGTCCATAGCCTTCTTAAAATTTATTCCATGCACTTTGTAATCTGCACCACACTTACAATCCCTCTCCATATAAAGGGATTAGTCAAAACATAGGCACTTAGTGGGTTAAAATCATTATTTTTCCTCTTTTTCTTTCATGTTGCCACATGGATGGCTTACTTTGATTAAAGTTTTAGTTGGAATCATTCTACATCACATCTAAAACTTGCATTGGGACCAGAAATTGGATATCAATAATTGAGTATGCTCTTCTCTCGCGCCCCAAAGCGATCGTGAGAATCAGAAAGAGATTGAGGGAAAATTTCATCTCCCTTAAAAAAACAAAATCTTTAGGAGATGACAACAGCCCCCTCAGGACTTCTCTTTGTTTATTTTTTCAAACACATCTTAAGATTGCAACGGGCCCATACATGCCCACATGCTACAAAGATAGGATAGTGATTGAAGTTTACTTTCTTAGATTAAATCACTAGGAAAGTTTAAAGGTTTTGTAACGGGCTCATACATGCTCACATATGCACAATCTAGGATAGTTTCAAAGCTTTCTTATATTAAATCACATTAGGGAGTTAAAGGAATAGTAAGGACCCACATGTCCACATGCTAGTTTCCTAGGGACTTTAAAATTCTGCAAGGTTGTACCAATGATATTTAATTAATTAGGTAATCAAGACTTGTAAGGACCAAGCTAAGTTCACATGTAGCAAGGTGACACCTAATTTATTAAAAAAATTTGGCACACTTTCACTTGTTCACACACAAAGTCATTACTCACTCACATAGTTTTCATCTCAAAACGTGGAGGTTGAAGTAAGTTTTCTCCAAAGGGATTCCAAAACACCCCACCCTTTTTTTGACAAAACTATCCACTCCCACTTAATTTCAATGAGATTGGCTCACACCCCCAATCTCTCAAACAATCACATCTAGATTTTTTCTAAAAACTCACTAAGTTTTCCTCCACAGGAGGTGCCAAAAGATTTTTTTTAGTATAGGTAGGATTTCGGGGATAGGCATCCAAATAACTCTCTGTTATCTGGTTCTCATCTTCAAACAATAAAAGTTGTCAAATAGGGAACTTTAAATCCTCCAAGTCAAGTGTTCCTACACTATAAGGCAGAGAGATACCTGTGAAAGGTTGAAGGCCGAGGTTCGGTTGTTCTTTGCGTCCCCCCTTGGGGCACCCACCTCTTGGACGAGATCCATCTCGTAACCTATTTCTTAGGCCAAAAACCTAAATGCCGCACTTTGACTGAGGTACCTAGTGACCAAATTTTAAGACATCTACCTAGGTGGAAATTGTGGGCTGCAATTGCTCCTTGATAGGATTTTGTGTGGCTATTGGGAAATATCTCCAGCTCTTTCGAGATATGCACCCTCTGCCCCTCATTATAACTGATTACTTCATCCTTCACTAGTTCCTCTTCCGGTGGCTTCAGACCCCACTGTTGAGTGCTATTGGAAGGTCCTGTGTTATTTGAGAGGAAGAACGTTACGTCTTTTAGGACACGAGCATTTGTTTTCTTTGTTCTCCCACGCAGACAAAATCCACCTACCCACATGTATGCTTCTTTATCAATTGATTTATGTATGTTGTTCTTGTGATTACATACGATTGTGATATATATTGTGAAGGTCCAAGTTATACAAAGTCTCTTGTTCATTAATTTCTCTCATCACCATTTGCACACATCCACTTTTCTAGTTAGACATCATAGGGGACCCACAGAATCCCTGTCATTCCAGACACTTGCTAAATATCCCTCCCATTCTAGGGGGAGTTCCTAGTCTTGCCAAATCATTGGCCATACTTTTTCACACCCCTGTGAGTGCTACTGTCTTGGGATCAACTTTGCTTGGTTCCACTTTGCTTGGGTCCACTTCCCAAGGTCAAACATTCCCACACTCTTCTTTACATGGAAGCGGGGGGCAAACTTCTTCTCAAGGGGGAAGTACAAACCCACCTAGTCCCCCTCAAGGGTTAGGTACACAAAAGACTCACACCATGGACATAACTAATCCTCCACCACCACCTCAGATGCCATACTTGGCTTCCCTCAACATACCAGATCTGACTAAACTCACCAATGATCCTATATTACACGACCCCACACGGCCTGCAATGCCTACCAAACTGCCTTCAGACATCCCCAAGTTTGAAAGAAAAGCAGGAGATGATCCTGCCAACCATATCATGACATTTCACTTATGGTGCTCTTTAAACAACATCATAGACGATTATGTCCAATTGAGGTTATTTCAACGTACACTCACTGGCCCATCAACTAAGTGGTATGTAGAAGAAAAATCTGGGTCCCATGTGACCTTTGAATCCTTGGCCAAAGCATTCTTGACCTTCTTTCAACTACCAATTCGTCATGACAATGGCCTTGAACTACTCTCAGAATTTAAACAAACCTCCACCATGCACATCGTTGACCACATTCACGAATGCCATCGACGACCTAGTCTCTGCAAAGCTGAAGCTACTCCACAACAATGTCTCAATTGGTTCCTCAAATCACTTGTTTCCCTCCTTGCCAAAGATGTGGCCGCCACCTTCTCCCAGTTTGAAGAAGAAGCCATTAGTAAGGCCCAACAGTTCGAACTCATTTACTCACAGTCAGGGTACTTGTATACGGTACTACCTGATGCCCTGAGACCCATGCCATTCGGCCAGGACAAACTTGGGATGTCTCACTCAGCGGATGGATTGATTGGTACCACTACACACCACAATTCACATCCTCAACAACCACCGATGTATGGAACACCTCAATATCCACCAACATATGGTGGACCCCCTTATTATAATCCTCCCCCTTATCCACAACCATACCCCTTGACCTTTCCTCCACCCACCAGTGGATACCGCCAGCACCCACAATACACCCTGCAACCCAACCTAGTTTTGGTACCCCCTCTCCCTCTACTTACACCCTAAGCACTAGTGAAAGTGCCATGCCTTCCTATGCATCCTACAGATCATTACCACATAATAATCCGTAATTTCCATTCCCTGGTCCCCCCCAGCCCATTCCTTCACCACAAGGACAACCACATGTTCGGGTTAATTTTTTTCAACGCTCTCCCGTTCAATAGTATCAAAATTTTGAACAAATGAATACGTCTAATCCATCCCATCAGTCGAACAATGCCAAAAATAAAGGAAAAACTCAAAACAATAATAATCCCAGACTAGGAGGAAACCAGAACCAACCCCAGCAGAACCAACCTGCCAGGGGCAACCAAAACCAGGGGAACTAGAACCCTCAAGGGGGAAATAACAACAAACGCCAAGGCAAGAACAACAACAATATTCAGACAAACTTCCCTTGTGCCCTTTGCGGTGAGTATGGCCATTATACTCACCATTGCCCCCAAATTGCAGACTTCAAATGGATGAAAGAATCCGGTAACAGACCACGTCCGCCAGCCCCGCCTGCCCCCTAGAAGGCCCCACAACAATATGTGCAGCACCCACCTCAGGCCGTGTTGCAAAACCCCATACCACATCAAGGGGTGATGAACACCCAACAAGATATGCAACCTACCCCACCACAGGCAGGACCATATCACAACCCGGGCACTTTTGCAGATCGAACTATCCTCCTCACTAGTGAGGAGGAAGTCCTTCTACAAATGCGTAGTCGTCAATACAATGCACCCTCTGACCCTACTCCCACTACCTCAGAGGCCACCCCAGTCACGACTGGCCCACCTTTGATGATTCTGCACCCTAATACTGAAACACCTCTTCACATCCCTCGCATCCCATTGCGTCAGAATGTCCACAACCCTCAAGCTAGGGCAGCCCACAATTATAGCCTAGTCGATGACTTGGCACAATCCCCCGCTGCCATGTCAGTCTTAGAAGTTCTTCAAACCTATCCTACTAAACGGAAGTCATTACTTTCCACTCTGGGGGTAGTCGACCCTGCCGATACTCGACTCATCACATTTGATCTCGACAGTTCAGAACCCCGTCTCCCTGCTCTTGCCGCTTTTCAAATACCGGTTAAAATCTAGAATACCACAGTCCACCGCTGCATTATTGACAAAGGTGCATCCACCTGCATCATGTCCAAAACCGTTTGGCAGAAACTTGGCTTTCCAGAGCTAATACCCTCCGCCATTACTTTGAGGGCTTATGACGAACGACCCTCTTCTCCTGAGGGGCTCTTCCAAAATGTCCCCGTTGAACTCTGGGGAAAAACCATTCTTATTGACATTGAAGTTATCGATGCCCCACTCAACTACAATATTTTGTTTGGTCATAGCTACTTGTATGCTATGAAGGCATTCGCCTCTTCTGTGTTCCGAACCATGATGTTTCCCCATAACGGAAAGATCATTACCATCGATCAGGTATCACATTATGATCCTAACCCTTCATCCAACATCGACAACATCCTCCATTTTGTACACACTAATCCAGATGCCTATCCACTCATCGAGATGGGCCCCATAATTTTTAAAGACCCATCCTTGCTAGGCACATACCACGGAGCACCACCGCTCATCCATCCCTCAGAAAAAGTATGTGCCGTCTCCACCAACGGAACGACAACTGAAGATACTCTCCCTCCCACTGAGACCTCTTTCCTGATGTCCCACTAGTCGCAGAACTCCTCTCTCAGGAATCTCCTGGAACTTGTTCAACTCTACCCGTTCCTGATCTCCCCCTCCCCAAGGCCATATCCTGGTTTGGGAGATAGTCCCCCAAGCCATTACCCAAATCCCCTTCTTCTACCCTCCACCAGGCGTACAAGCATTCCAAGTAGCCGCAATGCTTACCCTCCCAAATATGGTGTTGGCAATTTCAGTATGGTATCTACATCCGCCAGAAATGGTCCCTCAACCATCCCTCCCTCCCCAAACAGGAGTACCCATGCAGATTCCCATATTTACTCCTGCCCCACCCCCCACACCCCCAATCCCTAACACCACTGTTATAGCTGGAGGCAAACAGAAGAATAAAGAGCCCACCTCTCCACTTCCCCCATGTGCCCAACCTCCCCACACGCTATGCGAGAAAGACAGACACCCTACCAACAAGTGCCCAACTCTCCCCGAGCTACGCAATCTAATTCAACTCCCTCGAGCACCACCACCGCTCGTTGCTTCATCCAGTACTGCGGCTATCTCCCCAAACACAAGTAGAAAAGGACTGCGAACCAAATTCGCATGCGCCATCTGTTCAGAATATGGCCATTACACACACCATTGTCTAACGTTCCCTCAATTCCGACAGATGCTAACAGTTGTATGCCAGAGATTTCAGTAAGAACCCACCCCAACACATGTCACCGACATCCATTATGTCACGACCTCAGTCAATGAACGTATGAGATGTCCTTGCTCTCTATGAGAATCAGTTGATCATTTCACATATCAATGTCCTATGATCATTGAATACAGGCATCGCCAACTGACCCTTATCCAAAACCCTACACCCCCCCCTCAAACAGGACCAGTGAGTACCCCTACCCCATCACTTGATGTGGTTCATATCTTCTCACCAGAACCTGAGGCACTCCCTACTCCCCCATGCTTCCTGGATGATTTATATGAGGATTTTCCCCCAAATCCCCCCAATTCTCCAATTCATTTCCCCACGAAAATTCTACGCCCAACTACCATTTTCAATCCACAATATCTTTATATTTGGTTTATGTCGAGCGAACCATTGCAACCTCCTTGCGATACCCCATTTACATCATCACCACCAGAAAACAACCCCACGGTGACCATCACCAAAGTTACTCCTCTCGATCCCCTATATTTTCGACAGTTTCATTGTGACAAAAACATCCTTGAGGAGTTAACTACACCCGATTTCCCATGGGACGCGCTCCACCACAAAGTGCTTTTTCCTTCACAGGAAGCCTTCGCGCCTCCTAACCAAAACCCCATATACACAGTCGAAACCAAATATTTTCTCCCATCGGGGCATATAGATTGGTTCAATAACCCTATCCTTTCCCTCGACACTTTTGAAGAAGGCAATATGGCCAATATTTCCCCCACCATCAAAATCAACATTTCCATCAAATATGGGGTCGCAGAGGAAATCACCATTGGCGCCGCATTCTCTCCTGAAGAAATCACCGCGTACAAATCTCTCTTCCAGGAATACCGAGACATTTTTGCCTGGTCATGCACAAATATTCCTGGCCTTGATCCCTCTATTGTCGAACATCGTATAGACACCTAGCCTGATATCACACATGTCCGTCAAAAACAACGTCCTCTACACCCATCCAAAGATGCGGCCATCAAAGCCGAAATTGACAAATTATGAGCTACAGGGTTCATATACCCCATCGCATATACGTCATGGGTCTCCAACCCCGCCATTTTCAACAAAAAACAAGGCACTATCCACGTCTATACAGACTTTCACGATCTCAATCATGACTGTCCCAAAGACAACTTTCCAATGCCCTTTATTGACCAAATTATCGATGATTGCGTCGGTCACGAGGCTTTGTCCTTCATGGACAGTTTCTCTGGCTACAACCAAATCCAAATTCACCCAGCCGATCAGTACAAAACCACATTCACTACCCCTTGGGGCACTTTTGCATATCGTGTCATACCTTTTGGCCTCAAGAATGCCATCGCTACTTTCCAATGGGCCATGACATACATCTTTCATGATTTGGCTCATATCATCCTAACATACTGGGACGATATCACAACTTGATCCAAGAAATGCACTCAACATCTTGATGATTTACGACTCATCTTCCAAAGGTGTCGTCAGTACAACATCCACTTGAACCCCCTCAAGTGCGTGTTCTGCATCACTTCTGGGTGCCTCCTTGGGTTCATCGTTTCCCAATGTGGCATTACCGTGGACCCTCTCAAAGTCCAAGCCATCACAAAAATTCCACCCCCTTGGAATTTATGCCAACTGCAGAGCCTACAAGGAAAAACTAACTTTTTATGGCGCTTTGTCCCAGGTTACGCTACTCATGCAGACGACTTCCTTCACTTACTTCGCCACGACATCCCATTCCACTGGGATGAACATGCCCAAACCACTTTTGATGATCTTAAAGCGACCCTCTCCAATGCCCCGTTGATTAGTCCACCTGACTATAACCGTGACTATATCCTCTAGATATCGGCCTCAACCGTCTCATTAGCAAGAGTTCTCGTCCAAATAGGGGATGATAACCATGAACATGTAATTTACTACATTAGTAAAAACCTTTCAGGGACACCCTTGAAATAAAATCACGAAGAGAATCTAGCCCTTGCAGTTGTTCTCGCAGTCTAGAAGCTGCGCCATTACATTCGGCTTCGAACTACCAAAGTCATAGAAGATTCCAACCCCATGCAATATTTGCTCAGTCGTCGGCAAATTAACGATAAATTTGCCCGATGGATCGTCATCCTTCAGGAGTACAACCTCGAATTTTCAACACCCAAGAGCAAGAAAGCCCTCGTCCTCGTCGAACTCATCAGAACTTTTCCCTCCGATACTACCAGTACCCCTATCAATATCGATTTCCTCGATGAACATCTCTTTTACATCCCCTCGGATGACCCTTGGTACGACGATCTTCTTGTCTACCTCCGAACACAGAAATTTGGAAACCACCTCTCCCGAGACAATCGTCGACATATTCTTCATCAGGGTCCCCGCTACCTCTTTATCAGTGACTTCTTATATTGACGAGGGGTCGACACTGTACTCTGTCGATGTTTGACTATCGACGAGGCTGATCGAGTCTTGAACGACTGCCACAGTGGCGCTTGCGGGGGCCACCTCTCAGGGATGTCCGCCACTCAGAAAATCATTCGCGTCGGTTACTTTTGGCCTACATTGTTTCACGATTGCATCCACACAGTGAAGCGATGTGACAAATGTCAACTTTATGCCAACAAAACAGGAGCACCACTTGCTCTTCTACACCCAGTCATTACTATCGACCCCTTTTGCAAATGGGGCATAGACTTCATGACTTGCAACCCTCCATCCAACAATGGACACAAATACATCGTCGTTGCAGTCGATTACTTCACCAAGTGGGTTGAAGCCATGCCTACCTTCAACAACACCGCTGACACTGCATTGCCTTTTTTCTTTAACCACGTCATTTCCCATTTTGGAGTACCACTACAACTAGTCTCTGATCACGGGAAACATTTCGAGAATGAGATTTTTGTCGAACTCTCATCCAGGTTAGGCTTCTCCCACGAGTTTTCCTCCCCATACTACCCTCAGTCAAATGGATAGGTCAAAGCAGTCAACAAGTTCCTCAAAACCATGTTGCAGATCACGGTCAACAAACATAAGACCAATTGGCATCATATGTTATTTTCCGCGCTATGGGCTTATCGCACGGCAGTGAAAACTACCACTGGTTTCACACCATTTCATCTAGTCCATGGGGTCGAGGCCACTCTTCCCATCGAGTGCGAAATTCCCACCTTATGCACCGCTATTGAGCTATTACCCGACATTGCTCCAATGGAGCAACGTTTGCTGAACTTAGAGTCCCTGGATGAGGATCGTCGATCTTCATTACAGAACAATGAGGCAGCCAAAAAAATGGTCAAAGACCACCTTTGATCGCCATGTCAACCTTCGCTCATTCAATGAAGGTGACCTCGTCCTTGCTTACGATATTGCTCACGATACCCTCGACCATGGGAAATTTTTGTCACTTTGGCATGGACCTTACATCATCCAACATTGCCTCACTAAAGGTGCATACATTCTAGCCTCTCCCGAAGGCCACCATCTCAAAGAACCCGTCAACGGGTTGTACTTAAAGAAATTTTATGCCTAAGCGTAGCCATTCTACACTAGGCTATTTCTTTTTGTACATTTTTGTAGAGTTTTTAATCTTCTTTCTTCCATACCTCACATCTAATCTATCATTTGTGTTATTGACAGATGCCTCCTTAATCGACCTACCACATCGGTTACGCCGACAGAGCTAGCCGTTGGACACATAATCTCTCCCTCTATTCACCCTCACATGAACTGCTCCACTCCAATGACATATGTTTGGGTTCAACAACCAATAACCAGGCAGAGTACACATCAATCATTGGCCTCCTCACTAAGGCCAGCCATCGCCATATTCATCACCTTAGCATTCTACTAGATTCCCAACTGGTTGTCCTCCAGCTCAACAATGTGTACCATGTCCGCGATCCTTGCCTCTTCTTCACATACCTGTAAGTTAGACTTTTATATCGACATTTTGATTCCATCACATTTACACATATTCCAAGACAATTTAATCAAATAGCAGATAATATGGCTAACCAAGTGTTAGATTGACATTTATCACATCAAAATACCCATACGCATACATAAATCATCAACAGTCTGTCACAACATATAGATTAGACATCATAAAAAAAACACTAAAAAACATCAACACAAGTGAACACCACAAAGATCCAAAAAATGTATATCCATACATATATATATACCGGTCAATGTGTCATCAGTGTTTACAAAAAATAGTACATCAGGTACAACATCCGTAGGTAGGTAAACCACCTTACCCCTATAGATACAAAACGGTGCTACACCACCATATACAAAATGGGCTCACCAGCCTATATAGATACAAAAAATACATAAATCCAGAGGCATTCATGGCGCCTCTAGAGCTCCACCACCTGGCCCTCTCTCTGGAGGAGGGGCCCCACCAACTAGGGGTCCCTCAGGTCCTTGAGGCAGTCTCCCAGTCATCGCTACCCCTGCTACAACTGCTCTTCGAACCACGGTCTGCCACGCCACCAGAACACCCACACACTGCTCCAGGACTCCCTCATCTAGGATCCGTGACTACATGCCCTCAGACACTCCCTGTAGCACCGCCTCCAAGCGGTGGTGAACATCCTTGAACTCTCCCCCGGCCTCTGTCGGAGGAGCATGTGATGGCCCTGCACCGGGGTCATCGAACCAGTGTCGCCTGGCTGCTCTCTCATCATCAATGGGCCTTGCCCCAACATCATCCCACCGTCGTCGCTCTCTTTCCCGCAGCTCTCCCCGCGAAGGCCTCACCGACCCCTGACGATCAGGCACTCTAACCAACTCCACCTCATGCTCGCGAGGTCCCACATCTGCAGATACAACAAACAAGTGATAGCATCAACATCCACCCATACATAAAAATATACATGCTATACTATCTAAAGATCAAACCATCAAATATCATATCATACCTCTGTGGTCGAACACCTCTCCTGGGGGTGACACCATCTCTGGATCATCTCGGAAGTCCACCCCGCAATACAGAAATCACAGTATGATCTGTGGCATTTGATGCCACACATGTGCAGCCTCGGCCGTGAAATAGTGGCCACCCTCCCCACCACCACGACGAACTAGGATCGTCGCCCACCGCCTCAGTTGTGGCTCTCGCAGGCCAGGAGCGCCTAACAACACTCTAGGGCACAACATCGACACCCTCTCCAAAAACCATGCCACCAAGATAGACCCAAAGGTAAACTCCCCCGAGTCAACAACACGCCATCTGTCAAGTTGCCCTACCATCTTGGCATGGAGAATCAAGCCCCAAGCAAAATGCTCACCTGCCAGTGCCCTCTCCATGATCCTCAACAGACCTCCACTGATCTGCTGAGTCGGGAGAGACCCGTAGACTCTCACAATAATCACTACCATGCAACGATGTACAAGGGCATCCATCTCCCCAATACTCACCATGGAGCCCGACATAAAGTTCTCCACCGAACAATATCTCCAGGCTAAGACAACCAACTGACCATCCCTGGGTACTACGGGCTCCACCGGTAGTGGAGTTCCCTGAAAAGGGAGCCCATTCAGAAAATATACATCCTCCACCACAGTGAAGGCTAGCTGCTCACCCTGCACCATAAAGAAATGCAGGTTAGGGCTCCACATCCTGATTAGAAACTGAAAAAGATACTCCTGTGCCCGAACTAGCGAACACTAAAAAAACTTCAACAACCCACATGCTGCCAAAGCGTCTCGAACTGTCGGCTCCTCATCTCTCACTGCGTCCCTCAGGTGTGACTAGTCCCTCTCTCTCCATTGAACCGACATCGTCCAAATGATCACCTTCATCCACATATATAGCACTTGATTAGCCATCATAACCCACAAAACATCAAAATATCCAAAAAAAATAAGTTTTTACAACATCCAGTTTTTCCTCAAAAGCAGGACTGTTTCCCCCTCAAGTGCGCACACATGCGCACCTATTCATCCCCTAGTCGCACACTCATGCATGAATGTTGGCCTTACAAAGGTGCATGCATGAGCCTCTGTCACACATACAGGCGCGCATCATAGCGCATCTATTCACTACACAACTGCGCATGCATGCACAACTGTTAGGAATACAGACACGCATGTATGTGCTGCTATGCGTTGCACATGCGTGCATGCCATGCACGCCTGTTTTTCCCATTATGGCGCCCCTGTATGCGGATGTCCGCATTATAGGCGCACACCCGTGTGTACAAATTTCTCGATCGCCTGTGCACTGGGGGGACCACACCCATAAAACCCCCTGTACGGCCCTCCGTACAGGCCCTGCCCAAAAGAAGAAACCCTACTTCTATGCAGGAGGATACGACAACTAACCTGAAGCTCGTTGATCCTGAATCGGTTACCTCGATCTCCCGAAATCTCCAAATCTCCTCTAAAATCGCTCGTCCACTCAATAAGACAACAAGTGCAAATGAGGTGGCTTTGTAGGCCCTATAGCTATATATAGTCCATTTTGCCAAACTTCCAGACACAATTTTGGGAGCTTCGGGCGCCCATTTTTCGATCCGTCTTCAGCCACGGGATCAGGACCCCGTTGCCTACATAATTCCATTCCCCGGCCTATTTTCCATCCTCAGCCCCCGAGGGACATTTTTCTCATATTACACTCAGGTACGCATGCTTACATTATTCAATAACTGCTATATGATCTTTCTCTTCAGATATTGTTCATGTCGGGTATTCGGTTTTCATGTGTGCAGGTACCTGATCATTATACCTCAGCGGTATCCTTTCAGGTATATTATTGACACTGAAATGTAGTCATTCCCTCTAAATATCAAAATGCATCTCTTAGTCACACCCTCCGATCTTTTCCTCTAGGATCCCTATATCCAGCTCTACAGTACTATCACCTCCACTGCATTTCGGCACTGTCACCCGGTAGCACTCTCCCCCACATGAGTTGTCCCATTCATAGTTCCCCTGGGCATTTTGACACTCATGTTGTTTTCACCCTTTAGGGATGGGAGTCCCAATAGTCTTACATAATGTCGAGAACCAACCACATACTCCTTCTCCTCTTTTTGCTAACCTGCTCAAATGGAATCCTAGGTTACTTCATCATGGTTTTATTCTGACTTCACCCCCGCAATATCATTAACCATCCATTTCATCCACCTTCAGTTTGCCCCTCTGTAGATTGTTCTCCATACGTTTCCCTAATACAAAAACCCGCCTATGGGGCCCTAATCCTCCACTTGTTTTCCAAGCAACTTGCACCATCATCAGGCCAAGCCATCTTACACTGGGGCACCCGTTTCTGTATCTGCATAGTTATCCCAACTTATTTTTTATTCTTTTGATAATTGTACAAACCCCTTTTCCGCATTTTCATAGCTTTCTGTTGTCGCCTTTAGTGACCTTCCTTTTCCCGGCAAGGCAACCCTTGTCGCCCTTGGTTGGGGCATTTTTCACTTCCCGACATCAATGACATTTTCCATAAACCCTGAGTATCTTACAACCCATACACCTTTTTTATCTCTGTGTTTGTCCATTTTGTCACGCCTTTGGCAGAACTCACCCTCGTCTAGTCATCCCCTTGACACTAGATTCAGTTTTAGGGTTGCTGCCACTTTGCATATCTCCCCAACCAAGGGAAATCTTGAGTCTCACCGCATCTTGACTTTGTCCATGTACCTCCTCAGTTCCTGATCTCATCCAATGGATTTCAAGAAGCCCTTTGCTTCTTGGAGTCACGTCTCCCTTTCTATCGACATCAATGTTGGTTGTGGAGCCTGATTATCTTCCTGATTCAGAGGTCTTTTACTTTCAGCTGTGTTTATACCCCATGAATTATTTACACCCTATAAGTATGTACACTCTTTCACACGGGGGAGTGCAGAGGGGGGGTACCCCTTCTCCGGGGTCCGGGGGGGCTATCCCCTTAGCTGGGGGGTCTGGGGGCAAGCGGGCCCTTAACGGGGGTTCAGGGGAAGCGTTCCCCGAAGGAAAAATTGTCTTGTAAATGTATATTGTAATTTCATTGTAAATCTGGACCGTTCATTATAAAGTCGTAGATCTAACGATATAGATTATGTTAGGGTTTTTTTCCCTAGAAAGCAACCCTCTTTTATGAGGGAAATGTATTGCGGCTATGATTGATGGAGAATATTGTATTCTGAGATAGGAGACTGTGAAAGAAAGAAGAGGAAGTTACAACGGGTTTGTTGTAGGTTGTATCCCTTCATATGCTGGATAATAATTAAGGAAGGACTTGGCAATTTCTCTGGTGGACGTAGCCCACACTGGGTGAACCACATAAATATGTGTCTCTATTGTATTGTGTATCTTCTGTGTTTTGTTTCCACATTTGTTTTATTTTATTGCTCCACGGTCTTGTTTTTCTAACAACTGGTATCAAAGCGAAAGGTAACTCGCAGGAAAAGAGGGTTCCTGGTTCGAGTGGGAGCAATGTCGGAAGATGGAAAGCTTAGGGTCGAGAAATTTAACGGCCAAAACTACTAGTTATGGAAGATGCAAATGGAAGACTATTTATATCAGAATGATCTATTCCTACCATTGGGCAGAATAGCAAAGAAGTCAGCGGCTACAAAGGACGAAGAATGGGAGATTCTTGATAGAAAGGCTCTAGGAATGATACGGCTGAGCCTGGCAGCGTCGGTGGCTTTCAATATTTCCAAAGAAAAGACAATGAAGGTTTTGATGGACGCATTTGCCAAATTGTATGAAAAACCCTCGGCGTCCAATAAGGTATTTCTAATGAAGAGATTATTTAATATGAAGATGTTGGAAGGTGGGTCTGTTGCAGATCATTTAAATGATTTTAATACGGTTACTAATCAACTAAGTTCTGTAAAAGTGGACTTTGATGATGAGGTCAGGGCTCTTCTAATATTGTGCTCATTTCCAGAAAGATGGAAAGGCTTGGTCATGGATGTAAGTAACTCTGTCTCTGGTTCAAATACTTTAAAATTTGATGATGTTGTTGGTGTTATCTTTAGTGAGGAAATGTGACGGAAAAGCACAGGTGAGACATCAGGAAATGCGTTGAACATGGAGAACAGGGGAAGACAAAAGGATAGAGGAAAGGGTTTTGGGAACCGTCGGAATTCTAGGAAGGGCAGATCCAAATCCAGACTTGGAAAGATAGAGTGCTAGAATTGTGGGAAGAAAGGACATCTGAAGAAAGACTGCAGAGCTCCAAAGAAACAAAGAGATGGACAACAGGAGAGAAATCAAGAAGAAAATTTAACAGGTGATGTGTTGCAAGATGATTTGATTCTTTTCGTAGACAATATTTCTGAGTCTTGGGTAGTAGATTCAGGGGCTTCATATCATGCCACACCCCATAGGAAATATTTTCTAGATTATGTTCAAGGTGATTTTGGACAGGTTCATTTGGGTGACGATGCACCATGCAAAATTGTTGGAATGGGAAAGGTAAAAATAAAGCAACGCAATGGAAATCAATGGTTGTTGAAAGAGGTAAGAGTTCAAGATTTAAGGAAAAATCTAATTTCAACAAGGCAGTTGGCAAGTGAAGGCTGTATATCCATATTTACAGATAAGACGTGGAAGGTCATCAAAGGATCATTGGTGATAGCGAAAGGAGAGAAGGTAGGTACATTGTATTTATGTACTAGTAATACTGACTCTTCTATCTCTTTATCTTCTATAGGAGTGGATAC
>ML788996.1:181023-218686 GCA_009831015.1 Picea engelmannii
CCTGATTTTTTGCATTGTTAGGTACTCGCGGGCTGTTTTAGGCTAGCCCGCGGATACCCGCGTGCAGTAAGAGGACAGCAAGCGGATGCCCGCGCCCAGTGAGAAGTTAGGGCGCGGGTTACTTGTTTTTAAGTGGTTTTTGAGGAATTACTCAGCATGGCTTTTGCTAGGAAGAGGCATGAGTTGGCCTGATGCCAGGTAAACCTGTATGGTGCATTTTAGGGTTATAACACTGATGCTACGTGTCCTCATGGATTTCAATGACCTTGATTTACTTCGGGACTTTGGGGTTTGGGAGTTTCAAACTTTCCTACACATTTTTCCTCCAAAGTACTCCATACCTGAAGTTGCAGATCAAGCACCATGCATCCCTTGTGATCGAAGGTTATGATCTTCTTTGAGATTTCGACGTTTGGGAGTTCTGAACACTCCAAATCTTTTTCCTCCAAAGTACTCCGTAACTAAAGTTCCATAACAGGCGCCATACGTCCATCTAAATCAATGGCTCAATTCCACTTCGGGATTTTGGCATTCGGGAGTCCTGGACACTCACACCACCTTTTCTCCCGGAATGATTTCACTTGAAGTCAACGATCCATTGACGCGTTTCTGCCACAGATTGACGACTGCAAATTGCTTCGACTCTTTGGTCTTCGGGAGTTTCAAACTCTCCACACTCGCTTTCTCCCAGAGTGCTTACACCCAAAGTTGACGATTTGTCGACATGTGTCTCCCACATATCGACGACTACAAATCACTTCGGTTCTTTGGGCTTCGAGAGTTTCACCCTCTCCACACTTGCTTTCTCCCAGAGTGCTTACACCTGAAGTTGACGATCTGTTGACATGTGTCCTTTATCTCATATCAACGACACAAACAGACTCCGTTACTCCACTGATTTCGAAAGGAACTCATGACTATCCACCTAGCAAATTTTCTAGGTGTGACGGTCATGATCCGATCAATACCGATTTGTTCACCGATCGACGGTTCACAGTGATTACGGGGCCCCAACGTGCAAACTCTTTATCAGAGAGCTCAACCTTCGCAATATGAAAAGTACTCCCCCAACTCGGTCTAATTAGGGTCATTGATATTCCAACCCGATGAGATCAATGACATTAGTAAATTGTGGGTCGTGAACTAGCACATCCGCTAATTGCACCTTCACACTCCATAATGATTCCCAACCATCGATTTAATCGAGCGACTGGTGTTTGATTTGTTAGCTCCAATTGGTCTTTGAGTCGATATGATGACTGGGATAGCTTCTCCTCCCGATGAACGACTCACATCCATATCCGTTGTCAGATTCTTAAGTCATCTACAGTTCTTGTTATTCCGATAGTTTGGGTAAGTGTGACTATCGTGAAGATTGAGATCTCAGAGCTTCAAACTCCTGAAGTTCCGAAGCCTTCATGATATAAGTCCTTTTATGATAGGGTTCCTAGACCCAGGTCACATGGACCTTTAGATGAATCTCAGGCTATGAGTTCTACTCTTTATCTGGGTTTTGACTAAGATCGTGGGTGAAAATTCAAGGTCTTTTAGACTACTGGTTTGAAGGAAACACCTTCCTCATTCGCAACACCTTAAGTTTTGAAACTAGGCGGTGTAAACTTGTGAGGTTACCGAGATGGTAGCAGTGCCTAGAGGCTTGCTCTGATTTCGAATCTATGAGGTAGCTCCATGGGAAAACACCTTTGAGAGATAAACTGGGGTACTATGAAAAACAAAAGCACAAGTCCTCAAGGAAAACAACGTATATACAAAATTTAACCTTTTCAGTGCAGAACCATTTATAGATAAGTAAATACATGCATGGAACTATTAATTCCCAATTCAACACATAAAGTATGGAAACACTTATTAGAACCAGACAACGTGAAGCGAATGCTAGAAAGGGTGCCCGCTTCCACCCAACCATGGGCTCAACCACTCTTAACGGATTTACCACTAGCCACCCCGAGCTAGACCACGATGCTTTTTTATTAGATATCTTCTTCCAGCTCAGAAATAAATAGGGACGAAGGTTACTCTCCTCCCATCTCAGTCTCTCTTTCCCGCGATCAGAACACACTTTTTTTCACAATTCTTCCTCGATTCCCAGAGATCCTGTGCTTGTCTCTGCACTCTTCGCATATTTTTCCTCCCTAACCCCCATGCTTTCCTTTCTTGCCTTTCCCAGCAAGATTGTGTGTGGCCCAAATTCCCAGTCCATGGTGAGGTATGGAATCCTTACAGATGGGCGGTCTGCCCCATCCCCTCATTAACTCTTGAGCCTACCAGCTTGATTGTAATTCAGTCCCGGGTCAGACGGTTGTTTTGATCCCGAGCAATTAAATCCAACACAGTACTGGTTCGATGGAGGTTAACGCAACCATTCATGGTCCCCTCCACCATCTTTTCATAAAATTCATGGTCTCTCTTAGCACATCCGATTTCCTGTAGTCATGAAACACATATCCATTTTCTATTAAAATAACATAATTTACATTCATCGACCTTTTATACAAAGGTCCATCAAATCAAACATTCACACATTTGAGTTTTCCATAGTTCCTTGGCCAATATAGTTATATTTACAAACTGGGGGAAACATGGTGTTACAAGAATCAAGGCAACCCGAACCCCCAAGGGGACAACAACAACAAAAACCAGGGAAGAACAACAATCTCAAAACTAACTTCCCTTGCGCTCTCTGTGGTGAGTATGGACATTATACTCACCATTGCCCCCAAATTGCCAACTTCAAATGGATGAAAGAGTCCATGAAAGTGCAACATTCTCCACCGCCACCTGCCCCTCAGTAGGCCACACAATAGTACTTGCAACAACCACCTCTGACCATTTTGGAAAACCCTATTCCACACTGAGGTGTGATGAATACCTAACAGGAGGTACACCCTGCTCCACCACAAATGGGGCAATATCAAAACCCATATCCCATTCAACCTAGAAATCCGACTGATCATAATATCCTCCTCACCAATGAAGAAGAGATTCTTCTGAAAACACGCTGTCACCAATACGACATGCCTTCTGACTCTACCCCAACCACCTTAGAAGAAGCTCCAACTACAACCAAAAAACCATTGATGATTCCATTCCTTAACACTGAACCAAACCCTCGTATACCTCGCATTAGGTTATGACAGAATGTCAATAACCCTCATGCTAGGGAAACACATAACTACAGTCTGGTCGACGACTTAGCACAGTCTCGCACAACCATGTCTATATTGGAGGTCCTCCAAACCTGTCTGACTTAGTGAAAATCCTTGCTTTCCTCCTTGGGGGAAGTTGACCCAACTGATACTCGACTCATCACCTTTGATCTAGATAGCAGAGAGCCATGCCTCCCCGCCCTGGTAGCTTTCCAGATACCAGTTAAGATCCAGAACATCATAGTTCATCGGTGCATCATCAATGAAGGTGCATCCATGTGCATCATGTCCAAATTCATATGGCAGAAACTTGGCTCACCAGATATAGTACCATCTGTCATCACCCTCAGAGCTTATGATGACTGACCATCATCCCCTGAAGGGATCTTCCAAAATGTCCCCATAGAACTTGGGGGAAAAACCATCCTCATTGACATTGAAGTTATTGATGCCTCACTTGATTACAATATCTTGTTCGGACGTAGGTACATGTACGCTATGACAGAGATAGCCTCTTCTGTGTTTCAAACGATGATGTTCCCCCACAATGGGAAGATCATCACCATCGACCAAATTACACATTACGAGCCTAATCATTCCGCCAACATTGATAACATTATCCCCCTTGCTCGCACTAACTCACATGCTTATTCAGTCATCAACATGGGTTCCATAATTTTCAAATAGACATCCTTGCTGGGGGAATATCATGGAGCACCACCTCTCCTACACCCTTCAACACAGGTGTGTGTCATATCTTCTAATGGAATATATATCAAAGACACTACTCCTCCCACCGAGGCCCCTCCTCACATTGGGGTTCCACTAGTTGAAGAACTATTACCTCAGGAATTTCCTGAGAACCCCACACCACTTATTCTTGATCCCCCCCCCTCCAGGGGAAAATCCCATTTTGGGAGACTGTCCCTCAAGCCATTACCCAAATTCCCTTCTTCTACCCCCCACCTGAAGTCCAAGCATTCCAGGTAGCTGCGACCCGTACCCTTCCTAACATGGTGCTTGCCATCCCTATATGGTATATTCATCCACCAACGATGGTTTCTCAACCATCTCTCCCTCCTCAGACAAAGAGAATACCAATGCAGATTCCAGTACAGGCTCCTACCACACCACCCTCACCCTCAACTGTTGGCACCACTGCCACTGATGGGGAAGACGAAAGAAAAAAGAACCCACAAATCCACTTCCTTACTGAGTTCAACCTCCTTGCGTACTATGCGAAATAGAAGGACACCCCACTAATAGATTCCCTACTCTTCCTAAGTTACGCAATATGATCAAGTTCCCTCGAAAAATCACATTGCTCGCTACTTCACCAAGTGCATCCACTGCTACTACCGAGTCCTCCACTGCAAGAAATAAAGGGTTGCAAACCAAATTTGCTTGTGCCATATGCTCAGAATATGGTCACTACACTCATCATTTCCCACCTCTACCTTAGTTTCACTAGATGTTAGCCACAGTACGCCAAACATCTCTACCATATCCCTCTCAACCACTCCCTACCACAGATCACATTATTGATATTCAATATATTTCGTCATCAGTCCCTGAGCGAACAAGGTACCCTCCAAAGTATCGAAACATGTACTTTATGTCCATCGTTCCCTCACACCCTGTCCATGATATCCCTTCGACATCTTCACCACTTTAGGACAACCACACCTTGAAAGTTCCCCCTGTCATCTCCCAGGATCCCCTTTATTCTCGCATTTTTCACTGCGATGAAGATATCCTAAAGGAACTCACTAGCCTCGATTTCCCATGGAATGCGTTCCATCATCGAGCACTTTTTCTTTAACAAGAGGCCTTTCAGCCTCCTACCCAAGCCTCCATGTGCGCAATCAAAACCAAGGATTTTATTCCTTCGGGGCATATACACTGGTTCAACAACCCTATCCCTGCCCCAAATGATTTTGAATAAGGAAACATGGCCAACATCTCCCACACCGTCAAAATTGACATTTCCATTAAACCCAGAATCGTAGAAGAATCACCATTAGCACCGCATGCTCCCCTAAAGAACTGATTGCTTATAAAGCTCTCTTTCAGGAATACCAGGATATTTTTGCCTGGTCATATATGAAGATGCCTGGCCTCGATCCTTCTATAGTCGAACATCAAATCGACACATGGTCCGATGTCGTCCCAGTTCATCAAAAGAAACTCTCCCTTCACGTATATAAAGTTGCGTCTATAAAAGCCAAAATTGACAAGTTACGTGTTGTTGGTTTCATTTACCCCATTGCGTACACTTCATGGGTCTCCAACCCTATCCCCCTTAACAAAAAACAGGACACTATTCGTGTCTCCATAGACTTTCACGATCCCAACCATGCTTGTCCCAAAGACAACTTCACAATCTAATTCATTGACCAAATCATCGATGATTGTGCCAACCACGAGGCACTATCATTTATGGATGGTTTCTATGGATACAATAAAATCCAAATACACCCAACAAATCAATACAAAACGACTTTTAGTACCCCTTGGGGTACCTTTTCTTATCGCGTCATGCCTTTTGGACTAAAAAATGTCGGTGCTACGTTTCAACGGTACATGAACTATTTTTTTCATGATCTTTCTCGCATCATCCTCACTTATTTAGATGACCTCACTGCTCGATCCAAAAAGTGAACTCAACCTTTAAACGACTTATGCATCGTTTTCCAATGATGTCGCCAGTACAATATCTGCTTGAACCCCCTCAAGTGCATATTTTGCGTCATAGTCGGATGCCTCCTTGGGTTCATTGTCTCCAAACATGGCATCATAGTGGACCCCCTTAAGGTCCAACCTATCACAAAAATTCCACCACCTAGTAATATTTTCCAACTGCAAAGCCTACAAGGCAAAGCCAACTTTTTACGTCACTTTGTCCTAGACTATGCCACTCGCACGCACAGTTTTCTCTACTTACTGCGTCATGACATCCCATTTCAATGGGACACCCATGATCAAAAAACTTTTGATGATTTGAAATATTCCCTATCCAATGCCCCTTTGATTAGTCTGCTAGACTATGATTGCGATTATATCCTCTACTCGTCAACCTTCACTGTCTTAGTAGTAGGATTCCTCGTCCAATTAGGGGATGACGGGAGTGAGCAAGTCATTTACTACATTAGTAAAAACATTTTAGGGCCACCCTTGAAGTATAATCATGATGAGAAACTCACCTTAGTATTTGTCCTCGGAGTCCAAAAACCGCACCATTATATTTCGCTTCGAACTACTAAGGTCATAGCAGACTCCAACCCCATATAGTACTTGCTTCGTCAATGAAAAATTGATGGAAATTTTTCCCGATGGATCGTTATCCTCCATGAATATGATCTAGAGTTTTGTTGAGGGTTCCTAAATCCCTTTAACTCAACAGTAGGAACCAAACCCGCCACCGAGGCCCAATTAGACTCTACAACGTTTAATGGTGGAATGTTTCTCTAGATCTTGCGATCAGACCAATTAATCGATGCAGAGTCTAATTAGGCCACGATGGCGGGTTTGGTTTCTGCTATTGATTTAAAGGGATTTAGGACCCCTCAACATAATTGGCACTAGAAGGAGGGCTTGAAGAATGAATGGCTGACATTATATTTGACATAATATTTCAGACAACCTATAGATTCAAAACAACCCACATGCATGGCTAGTCATTCCCAAAACATCCCACAGACACTGAGTACTCTTGAAATGAGTAACTCACCCCAACACGAGGAAGAAAATTTGTTCCTTGATATACCTTATTCTCTTCCTCATGAGGAATTAAACCAATTCAGAATAATCACAAGAGCTTACGCCCGACAGATCAGTGCATTTCCCTTAGCTCCATTACTTCCTCAAAGAAAACAAATAAGTAGATCAATAGTCGAGTCCCCCAACCAGGTTTTTGTGCACACAGTAGAATACCTGATATATTTCACCCTCATCGAAATTGAGCATCCTCTTAATCTAATCCTTGAAACACCAACTGACAACTTCTCTGAGCCCGACGATTTTTCAGAAGAGGAAGGGTTTAACTCAGAACACTCAGTTTCTGGATCTGAAGACATGGAAGATAACAACGACCATGATGAATAAAGGGGAAACCCACCTAAAAATAATCAACCCTGGTTGGACAGATATGCTTTGTCCATCCCTGGACGAGTTCATAACCTTCCCCAACATCCAGAGAATTTACTCCCTAAATTTGACCTTGAAACCTCAGGATTGCCTGAAGACCATATAAAAAAATTCATACTAGCAACCAGATTGATGAATGTCCAACATGAAGACATAGTATGCAGGCTATTCCCCTACACTTTCGAGAATTCAGCCTCCACGTGGTATTTTAACTTACCTGTAGGATCCATAACTAGTTGGATGAAGTTTCAAAAGGATTTTCTAGACAAATTTGCAGAATAAACCACTACAGGAGCTTTGATGACTGAGTTGTTCTCCGCCACCATGAGTTCAAAGGAGAAGGTTAAAGATTTGAATCAAAGGTTTACCACTATATTAAACAAATTCCATCCCAAAGCTAAACCCACTTAGGAGTTGCAAATCGAAGTGGACGCTAATGCTCTCCCAACTTCTATTTCCATGTTTGTGAAGAGGGCTGCCAAACCAACCTTAGATGAGAATTTTGAAGAAGCCAAAATTATAGAGTTCCAAATGAAAGGATGGAAATAAGGTCATGTCTCATTAGTTAATAAAGAAGTTAAGCCTCCTCCTAGGAGAGGACTCCTTTTGACTAGACCGCCCAGAGAAACAAACAGAACAAGGTCCCGAAAAGGGAAATGGAGACATAGAAGACCTACAACGCATGGCCAAGGAGTTTTCAAACGAAATCATAGACATGAAGAGAAGTGCATGGGAGGGAAATCAAGGCCAGAGGCCCTATAAAACTTTCTTTAAAATAAATCCTCCTTTCAAAGGAATTGAACCTCCCCCATCCAACTTAAACATCGATATAGGAAATGTAGAATTCGACTCTTTCTGTACCTATCATCAATAGAATCACTCTGAAAGAGACTACCCTCAATGGGTGCATTCCATGAATTTGATGGCCAACCGGTTTCTAGACGAAGTTTCCCTAACCAAAAAGTCAAGCGGCTCAGCTATGAATGTTGTCGATCATAAAGAATTTGATCCACCAGAAGAAACAACCATGTTAATATGGGACCCTGACCTACCTATGCATTCCAATGACCTATTTGAGGTTCAAGAACCACCCACAAAAGTATTGGCTGTGCAAACACGAAGTAGGGGTCAACTTGTCTCAACCGACCTTACTACAACCCAAACTTCGTGAGGAAAACCAACTCCTGATCACCCAAAAGCACCTTTTTCTCCCTGAAGAAACCCTATAAACATCCATACATGAGAATCACCCAAGATAGACTACAACATAGTAGAATATTTGAAGAAATTGAAGGCAAACATATCGGTCATGGACATGTGTAGAATCCCTCAGCAAAAGGACTTTCTATTATAGGCTTTGAAATCAGTAGAAAATCCCACGACTAGCACTGACCAAGGAGGAAATATAATTCCCACAGATCTAAGAAATAAACCAACTATGAATGCCTTCTTTGAAGATAAGAAGAGAAAACCTTTTTTCCCACTGTTCCTTTTGACGTTTGAAGTCTTCAACAAGAATCTCCATAATTGCTTGGTTGACTCAGGAGCATCCTCCAATGTTATGCCATTGTTTATTTTCAAAAAATTAAACGCAATCCCTCTCAAAAGTGATAAACATGTTATACAATTAGATAGAACCCAGGTGAAGGTTATGGGAGAGCTCAAAGATGTAATGATCAGAATAACGACACACCCTAAATTTGTGCAAGTAATTTACATCATTGTAGTAGATATCCTAGAAGCTTATGGATTGTTATTAAGTCGAAATTGGTATGAGAAGTTAAACGGATACTTTAGTATAAAATGGGCTCACCTTTGGCTGCCATTAAAGTGGCACATGAACATGATCATGATCTATAGAGAAATATATCTAAAACATACAGTCACTCACTTTGAAACCCTAAATGAACCGTCATCGACAAATTTCCCTGTGCTAGGCAATTATTCCTGTGATTTCGATTTTGGGAATTTCTCCCCCCTCTCATCTGATGTCCCTCTTACTCAAAACTATGAAATTATTTTTCAAGAGAAACTGTCGATGACGGTAGAGGAAACCCTCTTTTGTCAAGAACCTGTGTTAGAAATCATGGAACAAACAGGAAGGGAAGAGGAAAGTGACAGGAAAGAGGAAGCGGATAGGTTGTGCCCACAATTTTGGACCTTATACTTTGATGGCTTTAAATCACAAGAAGGTTCAAGGGCAGGGTGCATCCTCATTGATCCAAAAGGTAAACGACATTTCCTGTCTTGTAGACTAGAATTCGAATGCAAAAATAACACCACCAAGTATGAAGCTCTAGTACAATGGCTAAAGAAAGTCATGGAATTAAATGTCAAAGAATTGAAGGTTTTCAAAGATTCTGAAATCATTATTAGAGAAGTAAGGAAAACTATACATTGCAACTCTCCACACCTGAGGAATTACAAACAGGAAGTGCACAGGCTAATATATCATTTTGAATCCTTCAACATTACAACGATCCCCAGAGCAAAGAACATTCTTTTTTATTCTCTCGCCACCACTGCCACAAGGCTATCACCTCTAGAAGATTATGAAGCCTCCTGGTTCACTGTCGAGCTACTCTACAAACCATCGATGCCTATGATTCAAGTGGATATCGGTGGCCACCCACCTTTTCCGACTGGCTCAAAACAATTTTCTAGCAATTTTGGCAATTTACTATTTTTAGCAGTTTTTAATTTTTGGGGCCATTTTGAGGGCCCAAATGAATGTTTTTCGAGATCTAGGTTCTCAAAAATATCCTACAAATTCATTGAGCCCCCAAAATGAATCTCCTCAATGATACCTTTCCAATGAGCTATCATACGCCTAAAATGGAGATCGTATGCAAAAGTTACGACCCCAGGAAGTTAATGTACTAACTTACCCAAATGAGGCCTACATGACTTTTGGTGCTTCATCTCCTAGGGTTAAGTTTTTGGATGTCCATGGTTTTTGGCATTCCTGTTTATTGTAAAAAGGCTTTCAGAGCCTCATTGTAATCATCTTCTTGCGAATGCGAGTAGCCCTCACATCTCTTCTCAGAGATAAGCTGCCACCATTCTAGCGAGTGTTTCACTCTGTATTTTTATAGTCTCTGTATATTTATTTCATTAATAGAAATCATGTATTACTGTATATTTGTGTTTATGAATGCATCTCTGATACATTTCCGTTATATTATTGAATATCTACGATATCTCTATGCATTTCTTTATTATATCTCCACCTTCATTTCGTGCCGAAAATAATCTGGATTAGTGGTATCAGAGCAGGTTGTTCTTGATCATTTTTTTTTCATTGGATGTCCTCGATGAGGTACGAGTATAGCAAGTTGGGTATCGATCTTGTCTCTCTTGATCACAATCGCTCTCGCACACCCAAGAAACCCTCAATGGCAGAAGAAAAGAAAAACGATGGAGCAGACGATCCTATAAGTCTATTGCTTGAGAAAGCTCTCACGCGACAGAGGGACAAAATGATGGAGAATTTTTCCCACATCCTTCAATGCCTCCCCATAGCATCAGGCACATCTTCATCAAGCAGCCACTTTGGAGGCACCTCGCCTTTTAAGGTACAGGTCAATTTTGATATTCCTATATTTGAAGGTGAGATAGATGCAGATGCCCTAGATAAATGGTTAAATCTGTTAGAAGGTTATTTCTCTGTTCACAATTTTTCCAACAGAGAAAAGATCATCTTCGCGCTCCTTAAGGCTCTACCCCATGTCAAACATTGGTGGGAAACTTACTGGGAGCAGAGTTCCATAGAGGATTCTGGAATATATGGGGCCGAGCCCACATAGGATTTTTTTTGTGGATGCGGTAAAGGAACAGTATTACCCTGTTGGCAACTATGAGGACCAGTACATGAGATGGACCACACTGCGGCAAGAGAGGGGCCAAGCAGTTCTGGAGTTCACCAATACCTTCCATACCTTGCGCACCAAGTTGGGTATCAGAGACTCTGAACGACATTTGGTTCTGAAATATCATGGGGCTCTACATAGATACATCCAAACTAAAATGGATTTTTTGGAAATCTCATCACTTGGTGTTGCTTATCGATATGTTGTTAAAATCATGTAGAAATTTAAGCACCAGAACAAATGGGAGTTCAGGTCTGCAAATCCACAACAACCAAAGTTTGATAAAGACAACCCTAACAAATAGTCTCCCGAAAACCAGTCCAAGCCACAGGAAATGAAGGGTCATGGGAAAACAAAGAAGGACACTGAAAAATGGTGCGATTTCCACAAAATCCCCTGGCACAACATCGATGAAGATCGCTCAAAAAATTCATTGGTGGTCGAGATCAAAGACAAGGAGCCGAACCCTGATTCAGAATCTGATTCTGAAAATACTGGTAAAGGAAAGATCATTGACGCAGACCCCACTGCTATTGTCGCCACCACAACAATTCAACCAGAAGAACCAATAGATGCTGAAGAGGGGGAGCACATTTTTCACTCACATATGTGGGTGAAGAGGACCTCACTGCATTTTATCGTTTATAGCGGAAGCTAGAAGAACCTCATCTCAGCAGAGGTCATCAAATAGTTGGGATTGTCGACAACACCACATTTGCAACTATACAACATCGGGTGGCTTTGCCAAGGATGAGATCTTCATGTTAGCCAACAATGTTAATTGTCATACAACATCCAACCCTTCAAGGATGAGGTATTATGTGATGTTTCCCCACTAGATGTCTGTGATGTTCTCTTGGGCCAACCATATATGTGGAAACACCATGCTGTTTATGAGTCTCGACCTCGCAGTGTCATTGTTTCTATGGGGGGTCATCTCTACAGAATACCAGAGGTAGTTCTGACTACTGTTCCACCTAAAAAGTTCCACAAGGTAGTATCTCATACTACAAAGTTTAGCTTCTTCACAATTTGTTCAAAAGGAGAACATAAGGACACTGCAACCACTACAACCTCACCCCAAGCACCTTCTATCCAACAGAAGCAGGTCGAAAAGGATACAATAAAGCACAAAGATTCCTTCTACACACCATCCATCATGTATCTCAACTTGTTGAACAACCTCAGCCTCAACAGGTTCATGAAAAACTTCCACAAACTGAGCAGTGCGACGTCTCCAACAAGGCAAGTAGCTCACTAAGATGCAAATTTAGCAAACACTTTTCCCTCTCCCTCGGGAAATCAATGAAATAGAGACCATTCCTTCCTAAGGAGGGAGGATTTATCCAGGTGGATATCGGTGGCCACCCACCTTTTCCGACTGGCTCAAAACAAGTTTCTGGCAATTTTGGCAATTTACTATTTTTAGCAGTTTTTAACTTCTGGGTCCATTTTGAGGAAACAAATGAAGGTTTTTCAAGATTGAGGTTCTCAATGATAGCACATGGCATGATTGATCCCCCAAAATGAATCTCCTTGATGATACCTTTCCAATGATCTATCATACGCCTAAAACAAAGATCGTATGCAAATGTTACAACCCCGAGAAGTTAATGTTCTAACTTACCCATATGGGGCCCACATGACTTTTGGTGCTTCATCTCCTAGGGTTAGGTTTTTATATGTATAGGGTTTTTGTAATTCCTATTTATTGTAAAAAGGATTTCAGAGCCTCATTGTAATCATCTTCTTGCGAATGTGAGTAGCCGTCACATCTCTTCTCAGAGATAAGCTGCCACCATTCTAGCGAGTCTTTCACTCTGTATTTTTACAGTCTCTGTACATTTATTTCATTAATAGAAATCATGTATTACTATATATCTGTGTTTATGAATGAATCTCTGATACATTTTCGTTATATTATTGAATATCTGCGATATCTCTGTGCATTTCTTTATTATATCTCCGCTCTCATTTCGTGCCAAAAATAATCTGGATCAACCTAACAATATTTTGAATTGGAAGGTATTTGAAGGAGATGAATAGATTATAAAATTTTTGACCAATCAGGATAATTTTAAAGACTTGGCTATCGACGATGAAGTATTCTGGGAACAATCATAAGAAATAGATCCTCAGATAGATCAACCAACTGACAAACCAAGGTCTCACATGATACCGAGGAGAACAACCAATTTAGAAAACCTTTTTGACCTAAGAGAAATATTGAAAGGGTCAAAGAATGCTAAGACGGGGATTTCTTGTCCCATGCACGAAACCATCAATTTAGGAACCCTAGAAAACCCCAAAAATATAAACCTCGACAAGGAAATATCTAAAGAGAAAAGGAAGGCCTATCTCAAACTTTTCAAACAATATCATGATGTCTTTGCGTGGTCCTACTGAGATCTAAAAACTTATGATTACCGTATCATTCAACACACTATCCCTTTAAATCCTAAAGTAAAACCATTCCAACAGAAGCTCTGGAAGTACCACCCATCCCTGGAGCCTCTCATGTGTTAGGAGTTAAATAAACTATTAGATGCCAACATTATCTTCTAGGTTAGACACTCTGCATGGGTAGAAAATTTGGTTCCTATAAGGAAAACGTTCGGGGAGATCCGCCTATTCGTATATTTTAGAAACCTCAATAGAGCTTCAGAAAAGGACAACTACCCAGTCCCACCAATGGAGCAACTCTTATAGACCATGTTTGGCTCTGAGATTTTCTCCTTGCTGGACAGTTTCTTAGGTTACAACCAGGTTCTAGTTTCAGAAGAAGACCGCATAAAAACTACTTTCCGAACCAAGTGGGGAACCTTCGCTTATAAATGCATGCCCTTTGCATTAATAAATGCAGGGGAGACCTTCCAAAGGGCCATGGACGTAGCATTTCGAGGACTAATCAACAAATGTGTAGTAGTCTTTTTGGATGACGTAATTGTGTATTCAAAGAACATAGAAGATCACATCGAACATTTAACCCAAATTTTCGAAAGGTGTAGGAAATACGGTATATCCTTAAACCCTAAGAAAACTATTTTTGGTGTCGAAGAAGGTAAGATGTTAGGCCACATTATATCCCAAGCAGGGATCCGCATAGACCCATAAAGGATTAAGGCTATAACTTAGCTTCCATTACCTCACAACAAAAAGGCTATGCAATCATTCTTTGGGAAAATCAATTTTGTGAGGAAATTCACCCCTGATTTCACTGAAACTATCAAATCCTTACAAAAAATGATTCGTAAAAATGCTAAATTTAAGTGGGATGATGAATGAAAGAGGGATTTCAGAAATATTAATATTGCAATATCTCAGGCTCCAGTGTTACGAAGTCCAGATTTCAGCAAAGATTTCTTTCTCTACACTTTTTCCTCCAACCAATGACTAGCTGCAATATTGACTCAAAAGGATGATCACAACAATGAGGCCCCAATATCAATCATGAGAACCAATATATAAGGGGCCAAACTAAATTACCCTGCTATAGACAAGTAGGCTTATGTTGTGTACAAGGCAGTGAAACACTTCAGATCTTACATCCTTAAGAACCATACTAAAGTCATTGTGCCTCACCCTGCAGTCTGATCCCTATTCATTCATCAAGAGATGGGGGAAAGAAGAGGAAACAGGATGGAAATATTCCAAGAATTTGATTTAGATATAAAACCTGCTAAACTGGTTAAGGGACAAGGGTTATGCAAATTGGCAGCTTAAGCCCAGGACCAAGTAAATGAAGACCCCAGATGGGAGAATGAATTGGCCTTATGGTGTGGTGAAACTTCATATGTCTCCCCAGGGCAAGAGTCTTGGTATGGGAAATTGACTTATCTCCTACATCATGGGACTTGGCCAGAAAACCTAAACCCTAGGGAAAGGAGAGCTCTCAGGTTAAAATTTGCACAATATCACCTCATAAATTCGGTACTCTTCCGTGTTAATTATGATGGGGTACTTTTAAGATGTCTCGAACGTGAAGATGCAGACAAAGTTCTGAAGGAGCTCCATGATGGTCCTGCAGGTTGAAATTTCATAGGAAATACCACTGCTCATAAAATACCGAGAGCCGGCTATTACTGGCCTACTCTCTTTAGGGATGCTCACACATACACTAGAAACTGTAAAACTTGTCAAATAAGCATGGGGAGGGAAAAGAGAGCAACTGTCCCACTCCAACTAGTGGCCGTCGCTAGGCCATTCGAGCAATGGGGGTTAGATATCATAGGATAAATTACATCAAGTTCTTCAAAACAACATAGATACATAATAACCGTCATAGATTATAATTTCACGAAATGGGCAGAGGCCATCCCTCTGACCCATGTAAACGAAAAGGTGGTAATCCAATTTATAGAACAACAACTGATCACAAGGTTCAGTGCGCCTTCCGTCATTGTTTTTGATAATCCAACATAATTTTCTTCCACCTTGTTAACAGAGTTTTCTCTAGACAAAGGAATCATAATCAGATACTTTGCAAACTACTATCCACATGGGAATGGAGTGACATAATCAACTAATAAGAACCTAGTGAGAATATTAAAGAAAATAGTTGCAAAAAACCAGAGGAATTGTCATAGTTCACTTCATAATGCTTTATGGGCCGATATAATTACACCCAAGGAAGCTATAGGGACTTCCCCATACTTTCTGGTATACAAATAGGAATCCATTCTCTTGAATGGGCTATATCTTCCATCTCTTCAACTTGCTCAAGATTCTAGAGGACAGCCCTCATCAATCATACAACAAAGAATTGATACCCTCCTCATGCTGGAAGAATAAAGGGAGAAAGAAAAATCAATAGTCATAGCTCATCAGCAGATAGTGAAAAGGTGGTTTGATAAGCATAAGGATAAAGAGAAGAATTTTGAAGTAGGAGACTTAGTCCTAAAATGAGATAGAGCAAATGAGCCGAAAGGAAAACATTCTAAGTTTTAGAATCTATGGCTTAGACCTTTCCAGGTGGCTGAAAATATTGGGGTAGGCACGTATCAACTGCAGAATCTGAGGGGGAAACCTGACGCCCTCCCTGTGAATGGCCAAGCCCTAAAACAATATTTCCATTAAAAAAAAAACGATGATTTTTGGGTTTATGTTTTCATGATGTTTGTTTTAGATAGGTCGATTGCGGAATGCATTTTTTGTTTTGTCTTTAGCTATTGTAATTTTGTGATTTTAAAGATTGTGTTTAGCAAGAAAATGGTTGACCTTAATTCATGCAATATAACAAACTCTGTTCCTAACTCATCACTCTCATACCACACAAGAAGCGCTAGGGTACCTACGATTGTTTCGAGGGGTTCTCTATCTAACTTGCGCAGATTAAAAACCTTGGAAAAGTGATGAAGTGTCTGTCTGGTGGTTTGGTAAAACCTTAAGGGAAAGATGGTAAGATGGAAAGGAATACATGTACCTCAGAGACAGAGCTAGAAAAATTTCCCCTTAACCATTTCATTTTGCAAATAAAAAACGTTCTCCTCTCCCACTCACTCAGGGCATTCTGTCGAAATAAAATAAACTATATCAAATGACCGCACAGTAGAAGAGGATATACAGATAAATCTGTCGGGGCTATGGACGCTCTCTAGTAGTGGAGAAAGGTCTGTGACATCGGGGTGACTCCGTCAGGGATATAGATGCTTGTTGGCAGCGGGGGAACACCGTAGCAAGTGAATAAGGGTAAATAAAGGGCCTAGTGCCAACAATTACTTTACTAGACTCTTGTCAAAAGGGGTGTGGGTCATGGTTGCAGGAAAGGAAGGTGGACTAAATGTTGAAAACCCCATAGGCAGGCCCAAACACGCCAACTAAGAAATTTCGAATGCAAGGATAAAAGAGGCTCTGATAAAAAACTAGTTAAGTTCTTAACCAACTTTTGCATCAGTCGAGCTCGAGGAAGGAACATAGATTCTTCTTTCACCCAGTAAGCCGCCATTTTTTGAGCACTCAACAAACCCTAAAAATCCTATGTCAATTTTTCACTTTTTGGGTACCACTTGATCTTTGCATTGTTTGATTCGACTTCATTTTTTGTGAAATGTTTTTCCTTTGCTTATTAGCATGACTCTGATCAGATATTCAGGTTTGTGTGAACTTATGAAACCCCATGACTTAAAAAGCCTTAAGGCCTGAATAAAAAATCAAAATCCAAAACCATTTACCCGACACACTCATATTCAACATCAGAAGGAATTCAAAGAAGGAAAAGAGCCACTCAAGAAACCTCAGTCACCGAGCACTAATGTCCATCGACATCGGCAAAAGGAAGTTTTTGTTTACGCCAAAGTTTTACATAAGGATATCACCGATAGCCGATTCCTCTTCGGCATCGATAAAAGACAAAGGGAATAGACGTTAACAAAGAAAGAAAAGATATCGCCGATAGCCGATGCCCAATACCCGACGTGCCTATCGGAATCGGGGAAGATCTGAAAGGATCGCAATGAAAATTTTGACCACACTAAAGAGTTTTCTCGATCGCCGATCCCCAATGTGTTTCGACATTGAGATATTTTCGAGGAAGCTAATCCAAATAAAAACACGCGATAGGTTTATCGCTGATCATCGACCCTGGATAACTTTTCAGCATCGACAAGCCAAGGTTTGTTTTAGAATGCATAACTTAAGGAAATTCCTGGCTCCGATTAACACGCACAAATTAGTTCACCGGTCTTCAATGCCACGTTTCTTTTCCAGATTGGAGAACTGTACAGTCTAGCTTTACCCCGAGTCATTCTTGGTTCCCTAGGTCCAAGTCACACCTCTGAGTCAACTTTTCCACGAAAACATTGTACGATGATATTGATCGACATTAGAACGTTTTCGAGGGACTTCAATGAAAGCATTCATAGCACATCCCTGATCCCCAATCCACCCACTGAGAAAGCGACACAATGGGAAGTTTTAGCGTTAGATACGATTAGATTTTGAGCATTTAAGGGGATAATTAATACCAAATCCCGCATTAGTTGCTACCTCGTGCGCCAATCAAAACGATCATTTAAAATCACCGATATACCACATCACCCCTGTTCCTCTTCCATCAAACCATGATGAATTTAAGTTGCAGATATTCAGCGACAGATTCGTTTAAATTTCACTCATCACCCGAATTGAATGGCTTAAGCGACACAGTAATTTCTTCCCTGATTTAAATTCTCTTGAGCCATTGTAAACAGAATCATTCTGTGCGCAAGAAAATTTAGAGCATTCATATAAGCGAGACGAGTAATTCGAAGGTTGTAGAGATCCCGTGAGTGTCAAAATAACCAGATTTTAGCAAGCTTCAGAGGTAGGTATCCAAGTCTGTAAATTTTACATGGCTACAAATTATATGATGCTTATTCGATTTTATTCTTTACACAGTCTCTGAAGGTTTATTTTGATTGCAAGAACATTGCCTCCAAGAAATCCAACTACTAAACAATCGTTGAGGGCACCAAAGTTGAAAGAATCATAGTTAGGTGAAGGCTCCTCTCCAGGGGTCACAAAACAATTGGAATACACTCTGAGACTGGAATCTGCCATCAAAACAACAATGAAGAAGGTTTTTATTCAGCCTCTGGCCTTTGGAGATACAAGGGAAAGCACAGGGACAAAGGCGAAACTCCTACATTGGGGAGAGTTCTTTAAAAATATCAGCCGGGATGAATACCCAAAATATATCCCACATAGTGACCTAGATATAAGAGCACTCAACGACGAGGTGTTCCCGAACATCCAAAGGTCGTACCTGCATATGGTTGCGAGTAGAACCCCTATTTTTCCCTGTATTGAAGTTTTGAAGTGGCTCATCGACCACACAGACACACATAAATTATTAATCAATGATGACAATGGTGGGTGTGTCGGGGTGCTCCTTCCATTAGAGGTCTATAAATACTAAAAACTTCGAGACCTCGAGGAGTGAATAAATACAGTTTTCATCGTGAAGTTATACGAGCGCCACGACACCATACGGGTGATGGCCTCATGATGGAGGGAAGACAAGAAATACACCAACCAGAGCACTGGCTGGTACCAGATGACCAAATTAAGGGATCCATACATCTACTTGATGGCTCTCATCTACAAATTATATGGAGAGAAGGATTACTCTAGGTTTTTAGAGGCATGGATGCCCTTCGCTTACACAGTAGTGGTTTCAATTGGGGAGAGATCATTTATAAACAACTGATTATCTGTATGCAACAAGCTCAGACGCCGAAGGAGGGAGAGATACCGGTTTTCTACATGGCTTCATATTTTCTTGATGTCATGTGCACCAGAAACATTTTCGCCAGCATGAATCTGATTTGGTATGTCCCAGAGCTCCTGGTCCATGTCTATTTCAACATCCTATGGGAGAACAGGTATAAAATGTCTTACTCCCTCATCTGTGATGAATTCATCACACAAATTCATTTCATTCTTTTTAAGAAATAATGCCCGAGGCTATTGGCTGCGACAAAGAAGATGATATCAAAGGTAGGCCACTGGTACTTGGACGAGTGGGACACCTACATCAGGGTGTTTAGGGCTATTGGAGCCCCACATCTCTTACCAGTTCATGTCCCATACCGACTTGTAGTAGGAGAGATATGCTATCAAACCATCCTACAAGGCTACAACACCACCCTGGTCAAGGATAAGAAGCATGTGTTCATTCCTTCTACAACTCAAGCCAAACAAGAAGGGTTGAGCCAGCTTGAGTTCAGGTTCTATACATGCCTATTCCACAAGCATGATACAAAGGGACAGGTCTTGCAACACGCTTCACAAGTATCATCCTTCTAGCCGTACTCCCACGACAAATTTGAAGATGAAGTCTTCATGGAAAATTCCCAGGACTGGGACGAGGTGGTAGAAAGGATGGCCGACCCCAAAATGACCAGGTTCATGGCCATGACCCTAGATGAACAGGTGACGACCATAGAGAAATAGGCTCAAGAGGCCCTTAGAGCCAGAGGATAAATCAGAGCAGCAAAAGCAACATAGGTTCCTTTGATGGCCCCGGTGCACGATAGAGGATTCCCTATGACATAGGACGCATGAGCAAGGGGATTTCTCATTATAGAACAAGAAAAATGAATAATTGATTAGTAGCAAGATGACCCCGACCTCATAGGAATGATAGGGGCCCTTGTCGACATCCCAGATGAAAGCCAGGCAGATCCAAGTGGCCTTGAGCTAATATAGATTGATGAAATCGCCGATTTAGATAACCCAGAAATTACAACACCACAGGCTGGATCACCTAGGGATGTTTCAGCGCAGTTGAAGATAGTAGGAACATCAGGGAGAAAAAGTACACCAAACCCCCTCCGTGAATTGATAAACATCTATGATGATGAAGAAAGCCCGGAGGTATCCCTAGTGACTCCTGTACAGATCACAGAGGGAAAGGAGCTAGAGAAGCCATCTTCCCCAGCTCCCGATGCTCAAATTCGAATCCCTTCACAGAATGACTAGGGACAACCGAATAAAAAGAAGAAGCTCCACAATAGGAAATAAACGTCTCAATGGTCAATTATCAAGTAAGTACTAAGCCTACCCTCGACGCCTCAATTTCAATCGGTACTCAACTTCCCGACGAGAAACAAACAGAAGCCGGACCTTCGAAACACATGAAATAAGTTCAAGAACCCAGTCTTGAACAAATATATACCATCGGGATCCTGGGAAATATGCTCACCTGGGGAGATCAAAAAATTCCTGAACCCGTGGATGAAGTCACTGACATACATGCCATCACTTATGACTTGAAAATGAAATCTATCGGGCAAAGAACCACCAAGAAGAGGAGGATCACTCTAGATCGCTCCATCCTCATCACCACAGAGGAGAATCTGATCAACACAGAGCATGCCAAGACATTCGAACTTATCGACGCAGGGATGGAAATCAAAGATGCCGCCTTGGATAAAGCGAAAAGGGACGAAGAGGAGATGGATGCTTCTCTAAAGGAATTGGAACATTTGCACCACTTGGAGAAATATTACCAAGACACCACACAGGTCGCGGTGTTCCTAAGGAGCGAATTCCAGGAGGCCTACAAAAAATTTGCAGATGAATGACACCTATTCACTGCAAGGATAATTGAGCTTCAAGAAGACACCCTCATGTCACTGGCCATGTGCAAGGATATGGACATGTGGTATGATAAATCACACCAAGAAGTGGAAAGGACCGACTATATCAGTGTGGTTCAACAGGGCCGAGATGTCGAAGAGCATGGCATCTGGGTACTAAAGGAAAGAAACCTCGACCACATTAAGAAATCGACTGAACATTGGGAAAAAATGGCTCAATAACCTCATCGGGAAATCCAAGAGAAATGGGTTGAGTGAGAAAAGAGCTAGACCAAGATCAACCAGGAAATGAGAGACATTGGCCTCCTCGAATTCAACACACCTAATGACTTTGTCGACTTGTGTGATATAGTCAAATCACATGCCGAACAAGACTCATTATGGGTTGATGAAATAGAAAAGGTGGAAGACTTGGTGCCAGGACAGGTGCAACAGTTCATGGAGCACCCGATCAAAGCTTGAGCCATGTTGCAACAATTAAGTGCCAGAATAGTTAAGTATTGGGCACGAGCAGTAGAGATAAGAGAGATTCTTTTGGCCCCAATGGAACAACATAGATTCCCGTATGCTAACACATGTGAGGATCTCTTCATCAATTGGTTGAAGTATGAGAAGAGTCATCCACTCAAGTGAGATCATTTGATGACTCTTTGAAGATTGATAGAAGAAAGCACCATGTGGCGAGTTTTGTTTTACTTAGCTACACTTTAATAGTTATTTTTAGTTAATAGTATGTTATAAGTAGGAGGGTTGACCTATTAGTAAAGGATCGATGGTTGTTGCAAATACCCTCATTTTTGGATTTTGTAAAGAACTATTTCAGAGATGCCTTAATTGAGAAGTCCTGTTTAGGACTAGAGACAAGTTTATGTTTTTCATCAAAAGTGTGTATGATTGGATTTGGAGAAGAATTATTTCTGATTTCATCTCATGAATGGATGCTGCAACAAGTAAGAGCTTCTAAATCTGTTGATAAGTTATCTGATTCAATTTTTTATAGTTCTTGTCTTTAATGATGAAAATTAAATCGTTGTGTTATTATGTGATTGATGATTAGAGCTAAGGGAATTTTTTTTCTTTCCATCGTTTATTGCATATGTGTTTTCTTTTGATAATCGCACCTCAGCCAATAATTGAAACACTAGAAAGTTAATGTATTATTACTAGGCTTGTGGTAGATAATTGTTCTCTACATTCTAGAGTGAAAGGGTTATCCCAAGCTCAACCTTCTCCAATAGTTAATATTTTTCCCTCTTTGTTACCCAGTTGGTTTATAGCGAATTTTATATTGTATTAGTTCCACCTATAAGAGAAAACAAAAAGAGAACGTCCGAACTTAAGGAGAATCCTTAACCAAAAAATGTAAATCCCATCGATTAATTGGTTGGATCTCAATATCTGGAGAACCATTCCACCATTAAACGCCTCAGAGTCTAACTAGGCCTTGATGGCAGGTTTGGTTCCTTCTGTTGAGTTAAAGGGATTTAGGACCCCTCAACATGTTCTCTAATCCCAAAAGCAAGAAATCTCTTATCCTCACCGAACTCATTACTACTTTTCCCTCAGATGCTAAATCTTCCCCCATCAATGGGGATTTCCCCAACGAACACCTCTTCTTCATCCCCTCCGATGACCCCTGGCACGGAGACCTCCTCGTCTACTTTAAGACACAAAATTTTGGGTCTCATCTCTCTCGAGATGATCATCGACACATTCACCATCAGGCCCCCGATACCTCCTCATCAGAGACGTTCTCTACTGACGTCGGGTTGACACCATCCTTCGTCGATGTCTTACCATCGATGAAGCTGACAGAGTCTTGAACGATTTCCATAATGGTTCTTGCGATGGTCACCTCTAAGGCATGTCGACCGCCCAAAAAATCATTCGAGTAGGGTACTTCTAGCCCACGTTGTTTCATGAATGCATCCACGTTGTCAAGTGATGCAACAAATTCCAGCTTTATGCAAACAAAGCGCGAGCACCACCAACCCTTATACATCTAGTATCGTCGAGCCCTTCTACAAATGGGCATAGACTTTATGACTTGCCATCCTCCATCCAGTAATGGACACAAGTACATTGTCATGGCCATCGATTAATTTACCAAGTGGGCCGAAGCCATGCCCACATTTAACAACACCACTGACAAAACACCGCGTTTTTTCTTCAACCACGTCATTACCCAGTTCAGAATCCTGCTCCAACTAGTGTTTGATCCTAGTAAACACTTTGAAAATGAGATATTTACATAACTCTCCTCAAAGTTAGGCTTCACCCATGAGTTTTCCTCCCCATACTACCCTCAGTCCAACAGGCAGGTGGAGGCTGTCAATAAAGTCCTTAAAGCCATGCTACAACGTACCGTCAACAACCATAAGACCAACTGGCATCATATGTTTTTTTTTCGTTATGGGCTTATCACACGATAGTCAAAACTGCCACTAGTTTTACACCATTCCACCTCGTCCATGGGATCGAAGCCACCCTCCCTATCGAGTGTGATATGTCCACGTTACACATTTCCATTGAGATATTACCTGACACTGATCCAATGGAGAAGTGCTTGCTGAAGTTAGAGTCGCTTGATGAAGACTGTCGATCTTCATTACAACATAATGAGGTAGCTTAAAAATGTTCAAAATCCACCTTCGACCGCCATGTCAACCTTCGCTCATTCAACAAAGGTGATCTCACCCACGATACTCTCAACCATGGGAAATTCGAGTCATAATGGCATGGACCCTACATATTCCAACAATGCCTCACTAAAGGTGCCTACATATTGGCCTCTCCAGAAGGCTACCCTCTCAAAGAACGTGTTAACGGGTTGTACTTAAAGAAGTTGTATGCCTGAGCATATCCCCCTACCTTAGGTTTTTATTTGTACACATTTGTAGCATTTTTAGTCTTATTTTCCACCACCATTATTCATGTATGATCTATCATACATGTTATTGACATATGCATCATCCATCAGCCTACCACATTGATTACGCTGACGATTCCATCCGCTGGACCTAGAATCGCACTTGGTCCGCTTAGGCCCTCTATACCCCCTCACATGTATTTCTCTACTCTAGTGGTATATGTTTGGGCTCGACCACCGAAAACCAAGTTGAATACAATGCCATCATTGGTCTCCTTGCTAAGGCCAGTCACTGCCATATTCATCCCCTTAGCGTTCTATTAGATTCCCAACTTGCCTTCCTACAACTCAACAATGTATATCATGTTCACAATCCTTGCCTCTTTTGCAAATACCTACAAGTTAGAATCCTATCTCGCAACTTTGATTCAATCACATTTACACATATTCCAAGACAATTTAATAAAGTAGTAGACCACATGGATAACCTAGTATTAGATTGGCATTTATCACATTAAACATCATTTTATACATAAGCATCATACATTTGTCACAACACATAGAAAAAACATCATCCATAAAAACATAACACAGAGACATGCATGATCCAAAATATATCCATATATATGTATATAATCAAGTGTCATAAGTGTTTACAAAAATCCATATACATCGCCCGTAGGCTAGGGAGTCCCCCCACCCCTATAGGTACAAAAATGAGTATCAATTACCCTATACAAAATGGGCTCCCAAGCCTATATATAAAAAAATAGACACTCACGGTGCCCCTAGAGCTCCCAGAGGTCCTCTGTCAACTGGAGGCACCCCACCAGATGGGGGCCCTCCAGGTCCATAGGGAAGTCGACCAATCATCACTGCCCCCGCTACTGTTTCCCAATGGACCAGGGTCCGCCACTCTACCGGAATGCCGACACACTGATCCATGACCTCCTTGTCCTCAATATGGGCCCACATACCCTGCCGTACACCCTGTAAAACCCGCTCGAAGTGTCGGCATAGGTCCTCCACCATCGCTCCAGCCTCTACCTACGGATCTCTGGCTATTCCAACACCAACGTCATCTTGTCGCCACCTCTATTCCACCCTCGTCTCTGCAGGCATTGGTTGCACTGACCCCCGACGATCCATCTCCCCGACCATCTCCGCCTCTTGGCCTCGGGGTCCCACATCTGCAAAAAAAAACAAGAGATAGTGAAAACATCCATATATACATATATAATCAAATTTTATCTTTTAAAACAACATAACATAAAAAACATAATACAAAAATATACCTCGTTGATCCCAGTCCTCCCTAGGAGGCAACATCATGTCTAGGTCATGACGGTAGTCCATACCCATGTATGGATACCTCAGTATCACCTATGGCATCTGTCGCCACACTCGTACCAACGTGGCCGTGAAATAGTGGCCACCCTCTCCACCTCTATGTCGGTCCAACACATGCTAGGCTCACTACATTAGTCACAACTCTCGTGGCACCGTGGGATCAAGAATAATCCCCAGGTGCGATAGAGGCACCCTCTCAAGAAACCATGCCACCAGAATGGACCCAAAAGCGAAGTCACCAGAGTCAGATCGCCGACACCAGTTCACCTGTCCCATCATCCTTCTGTGCAGAAGAAGACCTCATGCAAATAAGTCCCCATCCAGGACCTGCTCCACTATCCTTAGCTGACCACCAGTGATCTGCTGAGTCCCCAAGGATCCGTAGATCCTCACCACCATAGCGATGATGCACTCTGTCAAAAGATCATATATCGCCTCAATACGGATGACCGAACTTGACATCGTGTTCGGCCCTGTGCTGTGATGAGTTTCCAAGTCACCCATTTGATCCTCCCTCGACAATTGGGGATCGATAAGAAGGGCCATCCCACAGAATGGGAGCCTCGTCAGGAAATACACATCCTCGATGACCAAGAATGTCAAATGTTGTCCTCTAACTATGAAGCACTGCAGATTAGTGCTCCACATCACAATCAGATACTGAAGTAGGAAATTATGTGACTATATCAGAGGGAAGTCGAAGAACTTGAGCAACCTACAGGCTGCCTAGTGTCTTCGCACACCCTAATGCTCTCTCACCACCTCTCGTAGACTTTCCTAGTCACGCTCTCTACAATTCACTGACATTGTGCTCTTTGAGTCTACTGATCAATTGCATCCACACAGAAACACATGATCAACCTCATCATCCATAAAAAAACATAAAAAATTTAAAAAATTTCAACCCCTTAGCCTTGCATCCAATGCATGGCTTTCACCCAGACAGGTACACACATGTGCGTGCATTTTCTTCACACTAATGCAAAACTGTCTGAGAAACATTCACACATCAGTGAACAACTATCAGTCAGACAGGCGTGCATCTCATGCTCACATGTATTTCCCTCCCCCGCGCTTACATGCACGAATGTGTCAAGCACAATCACACATTGCACTCTAGAAAATGGATTATACGTGCACACATATGGGCAATTATTCCTCCTTTTTTCACGCACTGGTGTGCCCCTACCCAAAAAATCCCCTGTACAACCCTCCGTACAACCCCTACCTACATTCTAAAAAATTTCACAAGATGCAAATGGCTAGGACCACTAACTTGTCTCTCGCCACTCCCGGATCGGTAGCCTCACGCTCCCGCAATCTCCAAATCTCCTTAGAGCAATCTTGTCAATTCAAATAAAGTAACAGGTACAAATGAGGTGGAATTGTGGGCCCACCATCCATATATAGTCCCTTTTTTCCAACTTCCATACTATGTTAAAGGAGACCAGAGCCTCCATTTTCCGATCTGTTCTCAGCTACAGGATCCTGGTCCCGCCATCTACACATTCACATTCCTTGGGCCGTCATCTACACTTAGACCCAGAGGAGCATTTTTCTCATGTCACATTCAGGTATGCATGATCATGTTCAATTTTATCAAATAATTGTTATATGTTCTTTATCATCAGATATTGTTCACGTCAGGTATTTGGTTTTCATGTGTGCAAGTACTTGTTCCACAAGCTTACAAACCCTTCAGGTATATTTTCGACATTGGCATGTAATTATTCCCTCTATAAACCAATTGCATCTCCCAGTCATACCCTCTGACATTTAACTTTAGGGTCCTTACATTCGGCTCTGTAGTACCTTTACCTCTGCTACATTTGGGTACTGTCACCCAGTAACACTCTCCCCCACATGACTTGTCCCATTCATATTTCCCCTTGGAAACTTGACACTCATGCTGATTTCACCCCCTAGGGATGGGAGTCTCGATAGTCTTATGCACTTCCAATAATGAACCCCATACTTATTCTCATCATATTGCTAGCTTTCCCAATGGAATCCTAGGTCATATCATCTCGGTTCTATTGACTACACCTCCGCAGTATCATTATCCCTCCATCTCATCCACCATCAGTTTGCAAATATGCAAATTTTCCTTCATCCATTTACCTAATATATAAACCCACCCATGGGGCCCCCACCCTCCACCATTTCTCTTTCAAAACTTGCGCCCTCACAGGACAAGCCATCTTTCACTGGGGCACCTGTTTCTGTATTTGTATGCTCAACCCCAATTATTATTTATTTCTTTGGTAATTGTAAAACACCTTTTGTTTCCAACATATACATAGATTTTCGTCGCCATCCTTGATGGCCTTTCTTTCCCTGGAAAAGAAACCCATGTCGCCCTTGGTTGGGGAATCCACTCTCTTTTCATACCAACATCATTCACAAACCCCGAGTATCCCAAGTCCATATACCCATGATCTCTGAGTTTTTCCACTTTGTTAGCCTTTGACACAGCCTAACCCCATATCTAGTTGCCGCCCTGACACTAGATCCAATTTTACGGTTGCTACTAATCATCCTTCAAAATTACCCAACCAAGGGAAGTCTTGAGTCTCACCGAATCTTGACTTCGTTCATGTTACCCATCAGTACCTGATATCACCTATTACGTAGTGGATTTCATGAATCCCTTTTCTTCTTGGAGTCACGTCTCCCTTCCGGTCGACATCAACATAGTTTCTAGAAGGGCGATAGTATCTTGACTCTCATTACCTTTTCAATGAGGAGTATCAGATGACACATAGAGAATCATCATTTCTTTTTGATTTCATTGACCCCCATAACATTCGACTTCAAAAAAATCTCATGTTACGGTGGGTCTTACTATGCGACTATTGCAGTTGTTTCATATCAGCCGAAGACCTATGAATTTGTTAGGCCATCAATGCCTACGAGTCATCGAAAATTCTTACAGTTGTCCTTGCCTCACTTTAGAGTCTGTTCACCATTCAAAATTGTCATCTGTCGTTATCAACTACCCCCGAGGGCGCTTCAATTATCTACATCAACATACATCTTCAGTTACAATCTCACATTTTGGTTACATGACACGAGCATGGGGTATTCCTGCCTCGTTTGTGCACAACTTTTCTTTTTTCCTCCCTAGAAAAAGTTTTGAGTCCCATAGTTTTCCCTCTCCCTCCGATGGATCGCTCTTGCAGTTCCTCTCTTTACTCTTCATTACAATGACACTCTCAGCAAAGGAAACATTGATGTATTTCAGTTATATGTATGCTCCTAACCTCACACATAAGGGGGCATCTTTTATCACTGAAATATCGTCCGCAACATTGCACACAATGGTTAAGGAAAAATATCAATGCCAACAGTAATTAGTCCACCTAAAATACCAAAAATGCATTCAAAATGAAAAAAATATTCAAATTGTGTCAAAAATTACTGTGCGCAAATTCACCATAGGAAGCACGCGCACGATGCACGGGCCAACACAACCCTCAATATGCACTATGCGCAAAATGCACGCCTGTGTAGGAGAAACGATGCACACTTCTATGAATGACGCATTTATGGATCTTGTCCTTCCCTCAACCACTTTTGGACCGACCCCCAACACGATTTGACACTCATGTCTGAGCTAAATTTAGCTTGGGGGATGGTCAAGGGCTAGAGGGTGCTCTAAAAGGCCCCATGTATGAGTGATATAAATAAGAGCCATGGGTGTGCTAAGAAACCAAGATTTTCATAGTATTGTTATGCTGCAAGAATTCTTCTTTGGGAATCCTCTTTTCTCTTGGAATCCTTCAAATACCATTGCAATAGGCCATTCCACTCACCTCTTGAGGGAATAGGCATTGTTGTTCTTCACCATTTTCCATTTCTTCCATTGTATTAAGATCTCTCCATTAGGTAACTCAAGAGCCCTCCCAGGAGGAAGAGGGGACTCATAAGTCCCTATTTCTCTCTACAATGGTTTTCCTACTAATTTATTGATCCATTGGTAGCATTATGTTGGTCATTGTTTGATTTTCATGGTTCTAAGTTTCTCATTCTTTCTAGCATTTATTTCTTAGTTGTTTTAGTTTTTTTTTTTTTTTTTTACATGTGTTTGGCTTACTTAACCCACTCATAAACATCTGTCTTGTCTAGCAGTCTCATCTATACATGCAGGTGTTGTTGTTTTTCTCACCCAAGTGACGAAACCAACACAACATGTATCTTGGTCTTGGTCTATTTTTGGAGAGCTATAACTTGACATTGTACTGATTGAAGGAATCAATACTAAAGAATTGGTTGTTGGGTTTTCTCCCCCATGAGGGTTTCCCAGGATATATCTTGTGTTATGTGATTGTTTATCTTTCAATGATCCTATTACATGAAATTGTTAATGAATGTTAAAGAAGATAACTATAAGTTCTAAAATTATAACATGGTATCAGAGCAGGCCCGAATAGAAGAAAATTCACAGATGAGAAGACAAAATGAGTCATTTTTCTTGATAGGAGTGGTTGTTGGACAAGACAATACCACCAACAAGTGCACCCTAGTGGAGCACATATTTTCCCTGGATTAGATCTTCTAGATCCAAAATTTGTGATTTAGGGGAAGGATGAATACTGGAATCAAGATTGATGAGAAGATGGAGGGAGCTGACAACTTTAGAGCCTGGAGGTACAAAGTATCCCTCCTTCTAGAAGAACATGATCTAGAGAAGTTCACTAAAGAAGAGATTTCATAACCAGAGGGAGATGAGGCTAAATCAAAACACAAGAAGGATATGGTCAAAGAAAAGAGGATTATTGTAGACTCCATTAAGGACCATCTTATTCATCATATATCTTAATTATCCACTTTAAAATAAATGATGGATACCTTAACCCGACTATTTTAAGGCAACAACATCAACCAAAGAACTACCTTGAGAACTTAGTTAAAGAACATGAGGATTATTGCAGACTCCATTAAGGACCATCTTATTCATCATATATCTTAATTATCCACTTTAAAATAAATGATGGATACCTTAACCCAACTATTTTAATGCAACTACATCAACCAAAGAATGACCTTGAGAACTTAGTTAAAGAACGTGAGGATGCATAATTCAAAAACCATCCACTCTTTCTTCTCAAGAGTGAATAATATAAAGGAGCATATAGAATCCATTGGTGATATAATGAATGGAGAAGAAATGGTGATGACCACCTTGAATGGCCTCCCAAGGTCATGGGATGCATTTCTTCAAGGGATATGCTCAAGAAGGAAGCTACCCAAGTTCAGTATAAGGCTATGGGAAGATTGCAACCAAGAAGAAGCAAGGACGACAATAAGAGAAGAGAAGATGGCAGATGATGATCAAGCCCTAGCCGCCCACACTAGGAAAGAAAAGAGAAATAAATAACCCTCCTCACCCAATAAGTTTGATAAGGGCCAAAGAAATAACCCAAATATCAGATGTTTCTATTGTCATAAAATGGGACACATTGCTAGGAATTTTTCCCTCATTCAGAGACCAAGGGAAAATAAAGGAGGTACAAGACATCATGTTCATACAACTAAAGATGATGAGCCACCCAAGAAGGTTGCAAAGGAATATGAATCAAGTGATGAGGAGTATGTTGTTATCTCAACCCTTATAGGAATTTTCACTCATGGAAGTGACATTTGGTTGGTGGACAGTGGTGCTTCCAAGCGCATGACAGGTTATAAAGAATCATTGTCTAACCTTAATCATAAGGATTCATCGCACAAGGTGAAATTGGGAGATGACTATCAGTATCCAATCAAAAGAGTAGGAGAATCCTCCTACAAGTTAGACTAGGGAAATCCAATGAAGATGAAGGAAGTTCTCTATGTTCCTGGATTGAAGAAGAACCTTCTATCGATTTCAGCATTGGATGAGAAGGGTTACAAAGCTGCATTTGTTGATGGACAAGTTCTTATGTGGTTTAGAGGGAAGATTTTTTTATGATGCTTTGGTGATTGGAGTTCAAGAGGGAGGACTCTACAAATTGAAAGGGCAATCAGATTCAACATTAATTCACGACACTATGAATCCTAATGAATTATGGCATAGAATATTTTCTCATCTACAGTACAAGGCCCTACCAAGTGTGAGAAATACGGTGATGGGACTACCAAAGATCCAGGAAAAACCAAATGGTGTGTGCAAAGGTTGCGCACAAGGCAATAACGTGAAACACTTCTTTCCCAACAACGATAACAGAGCCAAAAGAGTATTGGACATCATGCACTCGAATGTGTGTGGACCGATGTCAACAAATTCACTAAGTGGGTATGTATATTATGTGTCTTTCATTGATGATTACTCACGTAAAACGTGGATCTATTTGTTGAAGGAAAATAATGAAGTGTTGGGAAAATTCAAAGAATTTAAGGCACAGGTAGAAAACCTGACAGAGCAGAAGATAAAGACCTTGCGATCAGAGAATGGAGGAGAATTCACTTAAGAGGAATTCAAAGAATATTGCAAGGAGGATGGGATTAGGAGGTATCTTTCTACTCCCTACAATCCTCAACAGAATGGAGTAGGAGAAAGGAAGAATCAGACGATCATTGAAGCAGTGAAGGATATGATCCATGATCAAGATCTACCTATGCATATATGGGAAGAAGCAACAAAGACTGCAGTTTACAAGAAGAACAGAAGTCCCCACATAGTACTTGAAAACAAGACACGAGAGGATATGTTTTCAGGAGAAAATTCGGAAGTCAACCATCTAAGGATATTTGGCTACCCCGTATTTGTGTATGTCCCCAAGAAAAGGTGGAAAAAATTGGATCCATCCGGAAAGAATGGAATATTTTTTGGTTATAGTGACACAATGAAGGCATACAAGATATATATTCCCGGTCACTGAAAAGTTGAGATTAGCTGAGATTTCACCTTTGATGAGAGTGCAACTTTCAACAAATCAAAATATGAATGTGCAAAAGAGGTTCATGAGGAGGAGAATGAAGTTACTAGAGTTCCATAAGAAGAAGCAGTTGAACCAGAGGAAGTCATTCATGAGGATAATGACATGGAAGAACCTCACATGACAACATAGATGCCTTCTCACAAGAGAAGACTAGCTTGGGCATAGGATCTCATCAGAGATGTAGAAAGATATGGTTCCCTAGAAAAATATCTCAGGGAAAGTAAGAAGCTGAAACCGTATTCCATCTATGTGGCATGTTTGTGTGATATCATTGATGCAAAACTGTCCATTTATGAAGAGGATGTAGAAAAGAGGGTACAGAAGGATGCCATGGGGAAGGAATATCAATCCATGGTAAAGAATGATGTCTGGGATGTGGTCCCTAGACCGAAGCAAAAATCAATAGTAAATTTAAAATGGATCTACAAAATGAAACATGCAGTTGATGGAAGTATTGAAAAGTATAAGGCTATATTTGTGGCTCAAAGATTCTCTCAAAAGGAGGGCATTGACTATGGGGAGAAATTTTCTCCCATGGCGAGATATACCTCGATCAGGACTATACTTTCATTGGCCACAATAATGAAATGTAAGGTGCATCAGATGGATGTGAAGACAACCTTCTTGAATGGTGGAATAAAAGAGGAAGTATATGTGGAGAAGCCACAAGGGTTCAAGGTACATGACAGGGATACGCATGTGTGCATATTGAATAAGTATTTATATGGATTAAAGAAGGCACCCAGAGCATGGTATGGAAAGATTAAATTTTTTTTGACGAGCTTAGGATTTACAAAGAGCAGTGAAGATCCTAACCTTTACTTTAAGGTTGTGGATGATGGTTCAGTAATACTACTGTTGTATGTGGATGACCTATTTCTAATAGGTGTGGAAAATCTCATCTCAGAGTGTAAGATAAAACTGGCTATTGATTTTGAGATGAAAGATCTCGGGATGATGCATTACTTTTTGGGTCTCGAGGTATGGAAAAGACACGACGAGATCTTTTTGAATCAAGGGAGGTATGCAGGGGAAATCCTTAAGAGGTTCGTGATGTTGGATTGCAAGGCAACGCCTACAACTATGGTATCAAATATGAAGTTGTTGCATGATATGACTTCAAAGACTGTGGATGTTACTTTATACAGGCATATGGTGGGTTCGTTGATGTACTTGATGAACACGAGACCAGATATATGTTTTTCTGTGAACACCTTGAGTTAGTATATGGAGCATCCTAGGCAAGTTCATTTGGTCGCAACAAAACATGTGATAGGGTACCTTAAGGGTACATTGGATTATGGTTTTAGGTATGTGACACACCATGAGTATGAGTTATATGGATATTCGGATTCAGATTGGGTCGAAAATATTCCTGATCGGAAGAGTACATTGACATATTTCTTCAGTCTAGGCTCTAATATGGTTTCTTAGAAAAGAAGGAAGTAGTTGTGTGTAGCACTCAGTACGAATGAGGCTGAATATGTGGAAGCATGTGTATAATGTAGAGAATAAGTGTGGATTTAGAAGCTATTGTCAGGTTTATTTGGTCTCAAACTAGAGGTGACTTTCATTTGGTGTGACAACTTGAGTTGCATGAATTTTTTAGAGAATATGGTTTTCCATGACAGGTTTGTTAGATTACTGAGAGGGGCGTGAATCAGTAATAGAGAAATTTAATCCTTTTTAACCACAAAATGAAAGTGTTATATCAATGTAGCATTATCATCCAATAGTTGCAGAGTAAATAAACAATGAACAAATGAGAAATCATACACATACACAATACACCAATGTTTTTAATGGAAACCCAAAGTGGGAGAAAACCACATAATGCTTTTTCTTATATGTGTTTAAGAATTACATTCATTGGAAGCACCAACTTCCTTTGTTTTCCGGCTGCAACTGGAAGGAGGATCCAACCCCCTAGTTTCTCAAGCTACAACTTGAAGGAAGCTCCAACTCCCTAATTCTGTGGCTATAACCAGAAGGAGGCTACAACCCCCTAGTTTCTCAGGCTACAACCTGAGGGAAAGTCCAACTCCCTAGTTCTCTAGATACAACCAGAAGGAGGCTACAACCCCCTAGTTTCTTAGGCTAAAACTTGAGGGAAGATCCAACTCCCCAATTCTTTGTTTATAACCAGAAGGAGGCTACAACCCCCTATGTACTCCTGCTACAACCAGAAGGTGGCTACAACCACCTGTCCTTGCCCCATCCAACCACCATGACGTAGAAGTAGAATGATGGAACCACTGTCACACTATCACTGTGAGATATACTACTGTAAACCTGTACCAATCAACCTGTAATCAACTTGTAATCAACTTGTAACAAACTGTACTCATGTACCATACATCAACCTGTACCTCAACCTGTTCCATAAACAAATTCATCAACCATGCACCAAACCTGTACAAATAACCTGTAATATAAACAAGTGCATCAACCATGCCCCAACCTGTACCTCAACTTGTACCATCAACGAGTGCATCAACCATGCACCAAATATGTACCAATCATGCATCAAATACACATAAACTATGACTCATCAAGATGTACCAACATCATCAACTATACACCTCATGTATGTGCCAACTCATCAACTACTTGTCTCAACCATGAACCCAACATGTACCTCAACCAAAAGACCTCATCAATTTCATCATCCAAATTTGATTTGTAACTCTGTAATAGACCTGGTGTATATGATCACATACTTGCAAACCTTCCTTAACTTTAACAACAAGAGACTAGCATTTTCATCAAACTTTACTTTAGTCTCACATGACTAATTTTGGATTAGTCAACAATCTTAACTTGAAATAATCGTAACTATGTACCTGTAATGAATAAATATTTGAAAATAGTACACAATGTTCTTCAATGTCTTTTATGCAATTCCTCCAGGTTTCACTACTTGGAACCTCTCAGAAAAGGAGTTATAGAAAAAATGGCTAGGGATGATTTTAAAGATGGAAATTTATTTTAAGATTTAGAAACCTTAGCGAATCTTACTAATCCTTCATATGACAACTATAAATGTTTGGCGATATTTTTGTAAAAATATTCAAATTTCTAAGGATTTTATATAGTTTGTATAAAATTTTGGCGATTGTTAAGGTAAAATAAATTTATCCTATAGAATTTGGGTGAATCATTTTTAGAATAACGAATATTATTTTGGGAAAAACCATGGAAAATTATCCCATGAGCGAAATTTAGCCCCTAAAAGCATCCTTGAAAATGACATACCTTGTTGAATTATGGCTTATTCTAGAGAATGAACTTATAGAGTGTGCCCCACACAGAATATTTGTTGTATGGATCTGAAAATGGTACAGAAAATACTACAGACAGTACTCTAACCAATACATTTGGTCTTATTGAATTTGGATCTGTTATGAAGAAGTTGTGACTTTTTTACCCGAAGCACTTGTTTTAGACTAGTTTTAGGACTAGCCACAAACCCTATTTTCCATGGAGTGTAACTCCAAAAATACGATGACCAACAAATTGAAATTTGTATCACAGCTACTTGCACATACTTCCTCAATGGCCTCCCAATTTCATGGTTTGAATCATTCTATAAAAAACGTTATTGCGAAAATGGTGAGATGAATTGTAAATAACATACCTTATAAAGTATCTGTTGGACACACCTACCACACTTAGAGGGGGGGTGAATGAGTGTGGGGATCTTTTTCCCAAAACTTCCCTCTTACACAAAAAATCCTTAGTTAACATTCAACATTTGCTCATTACTTATTGCTGTCATTTATAATCAGTTAGATGTGAATACATATCAACAACATATATCAACAACATATCATCAACAAATCATCTCCATAAGGAACACAAAGAACAAAAGATGTATGTACAATTTTTCTTTTTATTATGGACTTCAATCTGGGAGTTTTTCAACAACAACTGAATATAGTAAAATTATACAAGAGAACCAACTCTATATGCAAGAATCAACTTACATTCTCAGCACCAACTGAGATGAGGCAACAATCCTCAACAGATATCAATCTGTCAACATAAACAAGTGCATCAACCGTGCACCAACCTGTGCCAAACAACCTGTAATCAACTTGTACCATAAACAAGTGCATCCAACCATGTACCAAGTATATACCAATCATGTGTCAAATAATCATAAAAAATGATTCATCAATATGTACCAACATCATCAACTATACACCTCATGTATGTGCCAACTCATCAACTTCTTGTCTCAACCATGACTAGTTTTAGATTAGTCAACAACCCCAACTTGAAATAATCATAACTTTGTACCTGTAATGAATAAATATCTGAAATTGATACACACTATTCTTCAGTGTGTTGTATTCAATTCCTCTAGGTGGAACTACTTGGAACCTCTCAGAAAATGCGTTATAGCAAAAATGACATATCTTGTCGAATTCTGGCTTATTCTAGAGAGTGACCTTGTAGAGCGGGGACCTCACAAAATATTCATTGAATAGATCTGAAACTATTACACAACATACTACATCCTGTACCCTAACTAACACATTTTGTCTCACTGAATTTGGATATGTTATGGAGAAGTTATGACGTTTTTACCAGAAACACTTGTTTTTGACTAGTTTCAGGACTAGCCACAAACCCTATTTTCCACGGAGTGTAACTCCCAAAATACAATGACCCACAAGATAAAGATTTTACCAAAGATACTTGGGTATGGTTTCTCAATGGAATAGAAATTTCATGGTCTGAATCATTATAGAAACAAAGTTATAGCGAAAATGGTGAGATGATCTGTAAATAACATACCTTAGAAAGCATCATCAAAAGAATTTATCCTCCCTTCAATTCCGGCCCTCTTTTCTTCACCTTCCTTCTGAAATTCGGCTTGGATATCCTTGGTTACCTCGGTGACCTATATATATTGAATATGCTCAAGCGTTCCACACCAAAAATGCTTAATAAGCTCTCACAAGAAGCTCTCCATCAATACTCCAAAAGATATTCTCACAAGAGGCTCTCCATTGATCCACAAAAAGGATGATCTACAAGAGACCATCATTATCTTATTTATACTTTCATCCTCTAAGTTACTTAACCCATTTTTAGATTACTTAACCCACTTCTAGGTCACTTAACCTATTTTCCTTATTTTAGGGTTAACCACTTTCCATAAATAGAAAGTTCCCCAATACTTTATCATTTAAATATTCCTTCTTGATTTTGTCACCTTACTTTATCATTTCTTGATTTTGTCACTTCTCTTTAT
>ML788996.1:219247-232669 GCA_009831015.1 Picea engelmannii
TGACAACTCATTGATCCATCTTCATCTATGCATTCTCATCAAGGACAATACATATTATATTACATCAATCATCAATCAATCAATCCTTTGACATCAATAAATCACTTGACATCAATCAATGACATCAATCAATCAAACCATTGACATCAATGACAACATGATCCAACAATCGCCCCCTTTGGCATTGATGGAAATACCAACATTGATGTCAACACCAATTACCAATTATTGATGTAAACATGTAGATAAGGTATGCTCTACATCAATAGTCAATGTGACTATCGCTCCCCATCAATAAACATCAATCACATCAATGTGATTAAATCTCCCCCTTTGACATCAATGGGAAAGGGACATTCTCATCTTGGGGTTGCTCCCCTTACTTGAACTCTCCTTGGGGCTGCTCCCTCTGTCTAAATGCCTTTGATCTTCCTCTGAATAATCTCTCCCCTTTTGAACAAGGGATATCACTCTGATGTAATGCTAAAGATACATCGAACATACTCCCCCTGTGACCATTGCTCCCCCTGAAATTATTCTCCTGTGCTCTTTCTTCAAGTATATGGCTCTTTTCTAGGTATGCATTTGATAAATATCTCCTCCTAGAATCATGGGAAGAAGAATGACTCCCCTTACTCCCCTTATGGGTATGTCCCCCCTATCTTTTCTGCAAGATGAACATTGTGCTACCATATAACGATCCTTGGACCTGTTCATGCATCAAACTCATGCCATACTAAGCATCATGAAGCAAAAGATATGTCAACAATGAAATAAAGAATCATGAGCAAAATATCAACCAAGTACATCCTGCACAAAATGTGTGCTCATCATGCACAACACCTATGTACATCAACATCATGCAATGTGCCAAAAGATATCATCCATAGAATGTATCAATCATATGCTTTTATCAACATGCCAACATGTGCATCTACCAATATGCCAACCATGTGCATCTACCAACATGCCAAAGAATGTATCATATCACTCATGATATGTCTCCATCATGAACTAAGTGCCACAATCAGGTCTCTCAAATAAATGCCAATTTTTGGGCTAATCAAGTAGTACCAATGGTGTAGTATCATCAAGCATATGCCATCTATGAGTGTACCAAACATGTACATTACCATGCACCAATACCACAAAATGATGAATCCCATATATGTATGGAAAATTCTCCATAAAACATGTGCCAATAAAATTGCTAGTAGGTGCCTCTTCCAATGTACTAGAAAAGTACCAATCATGCATCAACTATAGATCAACAATGATGTACAACATGATCACCTCATCAACTCACCAACCATATGTACCAATATGTATCCCAATCCACATGAAAAATGCATGCAACATGATATCAACATATGCTTCCAATAATACATCATAAGATATATCAATGAAACCACAACGATCCATCTTCATCATGTATCAATGACAACTCATTGATCCATCTTCATCATGTATCAATGAAAACTCATTGATCCATCTTCATCTATGCATTCTCATCAAGGAAAATACATATTATATTACATCAATCATCAATCAATCAATCCTTTGACATCAATCAATCACTTGACATCAATCAATCAAACCATTGGCATCAATGACAACAAGATCCAACAATCTCCCCCTTTTTCATTGATGGAAATACCAACATTGATGTCAACACCAATTACCAATTATTGATGTCAACATATAGATAAGGCATGCTCTACATCAATAGTCAATGTGACTATCTCTCCCCATCAATACACATCAATCACATCAATGTGATTAACTCTCCCCCTTTGACATCAATGGCAAAGGGCCATTCTCATCTTGGGGCTACTCCCCTTGCTTCAACTCTCCTTGGGGCTGCTCCCCTTTTCTGAATGCCTTTGATCTTCCTTTGAATAATCTCTCCCCTTTTGAACAAGGGATATCACTCTGATGTAATGTCGAAGATACATCAAACATACTCCCCCTGTGACCATTGCTCCCCCTGAAATTATGCTCCTGTGCTCTTTCTTCAAGTATAGGGCTCTTTTCTAGGTATGCATCTGATAAATATCTCCTCCTAGAATCACGGGAAGAAGAATGACTCCCCTTATGGGTATTTCTCCCTTATCTTTTCTTCATTCCTTCTTCTAGCCATGCTATTTGAAGTTCTCATCATGGACTTTCTTCTTGTGTTCCAACACTCATGAGATTTGTGGCCAAATCCACTACAGCTGTAGCATCTCATAGTGTTACAGTTAACAACAATGTGTCCTACTTGATCACATCTCCAACACCTCATGGTGTTATAAAATCTTCCATTATATCTCCTTTCAGAAGATCTACATTCAAAAGATTTGTGACCATATCCATTACATGAATAACAATGCCCATGAAAAATACTTTCATACCTTTGCTTTGGTGTCCCAAGAATAACTTCTTGATGTCTTCCTTGCTTAGTTCTTTTGAAATTTTCTTTGCCTTGTGTAGATGGTTGCTTTGCAACATTGTCTTCCTTCTTTGATGGATTTACCTCGTGCTTCTTTGAGGTGTTTGCTTCAGCATGTGTATCTTCTCCTTTGTATCCAAGACCTGATATATCATATGGTGATCTTTGAATTTCTAAGATATCATCCAATATTAGTGAGCTATTCAAGAATTTGTTTGAATTTTCTACTTTCTTTCTAAGGTCAACAATTTCAGCTTCTAACTTACAACATGACTCTTCCTTTTCATTTATTTGATTCTTCAATAATTCCTCTATTCTTTTGGCTTCTTCAATTTGGGTCTTGAGATGGACAATAGTTTCAAAACTTTTTATAATCTCATCATCTACCTTCACATTTTCTTTTTCATTCTTTAGTCTTGTGATTTCTTCTTCCTTTTCTTCTAGTTGAGTCTTATTGCTCTCTTTGAGCATTTCCTTTAACATCAAGATGTACCTTTGACTCCTCCTAAGAAACTTTTTAGTGTTATCCAAAAGATAGTTATAGTGTGTATAAGAATGATCACTTCTATATATATATAAACCCTCTTCAATTTCCTTTTGAAGTTCTAATAGATTTTCTTCTATTCTTCCCATGGGATAACTATCATCAAACTTTACACAAACTGTTTCTAGATCATCTTCTTCACTTGAGTAAAATTCAGCATCATCACATTTTGAATAAATGCAATCAAGAGTCTTTGGAGATTCTTTACCTTCATTTGAAGTATCTTAAATATATTCCTTCTTTCCAACATCATCACATGATTCTTTTCCTTTAAAATCATCACATATGCAATCAAGAGTAAGAGATTCTTTACCTTTGATAATCTTGACCGAGTGGTCTTCAACATCTTCTTTCTTTTTTTGATATGTCTCCTATAGCTTTAGCCATAGATCCTTGGTGGAAGTGCATTGTCCCATGCTCTCTTTTATAGGGCTTGAAAGTCCACTAAGAATGGTCTTGAGAGCCAATGCATCATTCTTCTTTCATTCCCTTTGAGCTTCAAACTTTGACTTGTTCTTCAACGGAACTGATCCACCAATGGCTGCCTTTCAAATAGCTGCTCCCATTGTCTTCAAATACACTCTCATCTCTATTCTCCAAGTATAATATTTTTCCTCATCAAGGATTGGTATTTCATCATCCATTTGTGTGTCTATGGATCTCCTTCAAGCTTGTTAAGACTAGTTTCAGGATTAGCCACAAACCCTATTTTCCATGGAGTGTAACTCCAAAAATACAACGACCCACAAACTGAAATTTGTATCATAGGTACTTGCATATGTTTCCTCAATGGCCCCCTAATTTCACGGTTTGAATAATTATATAAAAACCGTTATTGCGAAAATGGTGAGATGACTTGTAAATAACATACCTTAGAAAGTATCATCAAAATAATTTATCCTTCCTTTAATTTTGGCCTTCTTTACTTCACCTTCCCTCTGAAATTTGGCTTAGATATCCTTTGGTTACCTCATTCACTTGTAGATATTCAATATGATCAAGTGTGTTTAAAATGAGAGAGCCTTGCCTCTTATTTATACTTTCATGTAGCTTCCTCAAGAGGTTACATTTTAACTATCTTAACCCACTTTCCTTATTTTAGGATTAACCCACTTCTAACCACTTGTCCACTTAGTAATTTATCCATTAACTTTATTATTTAAATAATTTATTTTGCATCCACTTTGACTTATAGTACACTCATCACTTCACTTTATTATTTAAATTATCTTCTAACCATCTTAACCCACTTTCCTTATTTTAGGGCTAACCTAGTTCTAACCACTTGTCCACTTAGTAATTTCTCCATTAAATTTATTATTTAAATAATTTATTTTGTATCCACTTTGACTTATAGTACACTCATCACTTCACTTTATTATTTAAATAAATTCTTCTTTGCTACCACTTTGACTATTTTGACCTTTTGAGGCTTCTAGATGACTCATGAGGGTTTTCCAACTTCACATGGGCATAACTCTCTAACCGTGAGGAGTTATGTGACATTCCACATATCACCGGAAATGGCATGAAATTTACTATCCATCTAGAATAATATTACCTACAAGTATATAAAAACTAATACCATTATCCATCAAACAAAATTGGGTCTATTACCCAAACCTTTGTGCTACCGAAATTCGCTACTGGACTTTCTTCAAGGGTTGACATCAATGAAACCCAACCCAAATAATCAACAAGGTTGAATAACATCGATATAAAATATCACTATATCAGGGATATGATTTAGAGGGGAGCATTGAGACTCCAATACGTGACTATCGAGGAGCAGGTTGCAGACGTGTTGACCAAGCCATTGTCGAGGACGAAGTTCGAGCACTTCAGGGACAAGCTTGGTGTGGTCCCTTTTCATAGGGAGTGACGAGGTAAAAATGCATTGCAAGGTAGTGGATGTCCTGGGGACATGTTGTAGATATTTGAGAGATACCAATAGGCCTTGGATGCATTGGTTGTGAAGTCACATGGGTGCACATGATGAGGTAAAAATGCATTGTGAGGTAGTGGATTTTATGGTGACATATTGAAGCTATTTGAGAGCTACCCACAAGCCTTGGATGCATTGGCTATGAAGTCATGTTGTACTATGGATATACGATGATGTATAGATTCATATGTTCAAGAGTCAATGGTCATGAGCTCGTGTGGCAACAAATAATACCTTCCTAGTTAAGAGGGAGTATTCATATTTTGATGTAACTATGAAAGAAATTCTTTTGTATTTGTATTGGTCAAACCTCAAGAAGGTTATGGTAATGTTATTGTATAAATCGGCTCAAAATAAATTATTATTTTATTTTTATCCTTATTGTAAAAGTCAAAACGGACCCTCTTAGGGTTGCATCTTTTCAGGAGTCAAGTTATGTCTATAAATAGAGGTCGAGTTCCTCTCATTTGTATATACACACAACTCACCTTCTCTTGTGTATTTGGAGCATAGAAAAGGAGGTCCAACGTAGGAGGTCTTGGTTTCTTGGTCTTGGTCTATTTGCGGAGAGCTATAACGTGACATTGTACTGATTGAAAGAATATATAATGAAGAATTGGTTGGTGGGTTTTCTCCCCCATGAGGGTTTCCCAGGATATATATGTTGTGTTTTGTGATTGTTTATCTTTTAGTGATCCTATTACATGCAATTGTTAATGAATGTTAAAGAAGATAATTGTAACTTCTAAAATTATAACATGATGTCAGGGCGAGTGACAGGTGGTTGGCATGGATGAAAATAGGTGGTAGGTGAGAAGAATGATGTTGATGGTGATGGAAGGACACGTGGCATAATGAAACCAGTGGTATCGGTCGACAGGTTTTACCCGTTGACAGTTTTCCGATTGAAAGCTTTCGGGAAAACCCTATTCCTACATACATCGACTCAGTATTTTTTAATGGTCCTAGATAGAGTTGTAGATTACCTTCAGTGGTTATCCAGGCCATTTGCATGAAAAACGTTGGAGGAAGGTCTTGGGTATTTTTTGTTGAAATGAGATTTGATTTCGTGACCTTGACATTGTGGGAAGCGTTTAATAGTTGGAAAGGACAAAGGATACTTATGCATACTGTCAAGTAGTTATTAATTTCAATAATAGTAGGGGAAACAAATATCTACAAGATTCTCTATAAATAAATCAAATCCCTCCAACCAACCTCAAGAGCATACAGGAGACGATTAATCGACGATTAGTGCTTTTTTTTTCTTTTACATACATTAGTTTTTATTGGATTTTCTTGAACTTCTTGTTTTTGTGCTTCCCATGGGGTTTGATCTTTGATTTTGTAGGTTTAATGGAGGTTATGGATATATATTGGAATAATATGGATGACATGTTTGTGAAAGATGTATTCTATGAAGGTATCCTAGCGTCCAAATATGTTAGGGACCTAACCTCCCTAACCCCTCACGTAGGTAGAATACTATATTTTCCATGTAATAAAGGCCAATATTAATAAGGCCTAGTAATAAGGAAGAATAAGTCAAATGTAAGAAGACCCAATAGAAGCTTCTGCTTCTAGAAGATCTTCCTCTAGATTGTTCTTTTGGTAGATAGATTTAGTATAAATAGGAGTCGATGGCATGAGAAGTTTTGTCTTGAGAATCATTGTAATAGAGCACTGCTCTGCTGGAGGTTTCCCCCTCAAAGAGGCAAGTGAGCATTGTTTCCTATCAATAACGATATTATTTTGGTGTTGTGGTTTCATCTATTGTGTTGTTCTATTTTTATTCTCTGAAATATTTATGTTTTTAGCTATTATAATAGGTCTGGTACCTTACAAGTGGTATTAGAGCACTTTCCTTGGCTGGAAATTTTGGGTTATTTTTTTTAGGGTAGAGACGTATTCTGACGTATTAAAGCTACAAAGATCTGTCGTTCAATGCATAAATTCATGGTTGGGGAAGCACACATGCAGGAACTACAAGTGGTACTTAAGCACACACTGTTGGCCACCCTTGTAACCCCTGTTGGTACTACTTCAAGTTGTAGTGCATCAAACAACACATGTATACAGATCGATCTAGATATGTTTAATCCCTCCATAGATAAATCGATTGGCTTCCTGACTGCTATAGTGCCACCGATAAAAACACTCAGGAAGATACTCTCTAGTACCTGGGTAGTCGGGTAGTACGACTAAGGGCACGATCTATTCTCCTTAGTTAGTGCCTTGAGATATTGGGCCGAGTACTACTGTTGGACCCCACACATATATCAGAGAGCTATAGCACAGGGAAAATCCTTGTCTGTAGAAACCTTGAATACCCTAACCCTTGGAATGGAAATAAAAACATAATAGACAAGATCTATTTCCACACAACTTTACCTCCTGCATTTTGGTTGCGAAATTACTACACTTTTTTTCCTGTTAAGAATTTGGGCCTTTAAGTCTAGATCCTTCCTACACCATTATTTGAGCCCTATCCCCTTAGATTCCTCTCTTTTCCCTAATCAAATTAAGACCTATCATTTTTTAGATTATTTATTTATTATTATTATTATTATTTCAGTGGACCTGACCCCCTTATTTGAGACTTACCCCATTGGATTCCCCTCGTCACCCTAACCATCATGATACCCTTCACCCATAACCCCTTTTCTGTGTGGTTCCACCCACCCCTTTCCAGTTCCCCCCTTCATCATGGCCCACAATCGTAGCTAAGACCTTGAAGCTCACCTCAATAACTTGTGCTCTGAATCTGTAGAGGACCAGGAGGAAGTGCGACAACTCAGTGCCAATATTACCACCATCAATAAAAAAATGAATTCCACCATAGAAGAAAAAATGGAAACCTTGGAACATGACCTCTTTACCCATCTTGAATCCTTTATTGGCCATATCTGTGCCAAGCTAAATATCACTGGAGACCTTCCCTCCTCTGACCCACCTTTGCACCCCGAAGGTGAAACTTTTTCCAATTCTCAGACTTTTCAGCCCCATCACGTTCAACGTGACCTATGCCTTCCACGAGTGGTTGTGAACAAATTTGATGGCTCAGATCCCACTCGCTAGGTAACTCAAATGGAACACTATTTCTCTTTGTACAACATTATGAATGAGTTGGCAAAACTCTGATATGGTGTTATTCATCTAGATCAAGAACGTTGGCAATGGTGGAAATGGAGAAAAAATGCCTTCCAAGGGTATGTGGCTTGGACAAAATTTGTTGCATATCTTTATGAACGCTTTGACACCGACATCCACCATTTAGGATGTTTGACAAAGTTGAAACAATTTGGCACGGTGGAAGACTTTATATCTACTTTTGAGCGGTTGGATTTCCGCACGGAGGGCATGCCTAATGGTTTTTTTCGAGAATGTTTTATCAGTGACCTCAATGATGAGATTTGTGCCCATGTCTTCATGGCTTGCCTCCAGATTTGGGTGGAAGCTACTAAAATAGCTAAGGAAGCACAACATGTTGTCTCTTATCAAACCAAAAAACCATCCTTTATTCCTCGCCCTAAACCAGTCACTCCCACTCCTCCTTCCACTCCACTAAAGATATAGAAATTGACTCAAGAAGAAATGGTTGAATGCCAACTCAAGGTCCTTTATTATAATTCTGATGACAAATATTTTCCTGGGCACAGGTGTAAGGAACAAAATATTTTTATGGCCATCTTTGAGGATGTTTCCGAAGAAGAGTTCAAGGCTCCCCCTGTGACCGAGTCACCTGAACCCAATGACCTAACTCCACCCTCAGACCCCCCAAAAGTTGAACCAGTCATTTCCCTAAATTCTCTCATTGGCTTCTCTACTCCCCAAACCCTCAAGCTCATTGTTTACATTAAGCATCAGAAGGTCATCATCCTTGTTGACAATGGCAACACCCATAAATTTATTCATCACCACATTTCCCAAGAAACTAATTTTTATATCTGAGCAGTCAACAACTTTCAAATCATGATTGCCAATGATAGGTCCAAGAAATGTGGAGGGCAGTGTGAAAATGTGTAACATACAAAATATATATAATATTAAGTAATAATAATCATAAATAATAATAATAATAATAATAATAATAATAATAATAGTTATTAATTGTCTAAGGGACACATCCTTTCATGGATGGTCACCACATGTGCCTTTAGGTTCTCTATATATTTGACACTCTCATTGTACATCTATTCATCATATATTATTTATTTTATCTCATTATATACATTCTTATTCAATATATTTTCTTGTCTAGTATGGATTACAACTATTTATTCCATTTATGATGGATATCCATGGTAAGAACCAAATTGGTTCTTTACATTGGTATCAGATCAAGTCTGATCCCAGCCTTTGGCTGCCAGACCTGTGGTCAAAATTCTGTTTCCCTTGGCAACGTCACTGTAGGCCTTTGACCACTCAAATTTTCAAGTTTTTGGAAATTCAGTCTTTGAAAAAACCTGGCCTTTGGCCATTCGAAGTTAAAAATTACTCTGTTTCCAAAAACATTAGAAGAAATACTAGGTCATATTGCTTCTTGAAGAAAAAAGAAAAACCATAAAAGAAAAAAAACAAAAGAAAATAAAAAAAGAAAAGGTTTTCTTAAGGTGCACCCGAAGAAGTATAAGTGCACACCAAGAAGTTTGAAGGAAATATTCTAGATTTGACATTAGTTAAGTTAATTGTCATTTAAAAGTGAGAAAAAATAATTTAAAAGAATAAAGTTTTAAAGAAGAGGAAAAGTGAATATTTTATTTTACCTTTGGAGATTTACCATCCCATGGTTTTGGAAAACCATTGGCCCATGGTATTCCATACCATATATGATATATATGTGTGTGTGTATTTACCTCTAAATAAGTATTTCACAAAACTTATGGTCACATTTGTTGAGCCCTAACCGCCACTAACAAATAATCAAGAGTATAAAAGGGATTTATAAGGTGTTTTTTATAAAGTTTAAAAAACATTAAGTCATAATTTTTAAAGAAAATAAAGTGAAAAGAATATTAAAAGGAGTAATAATTAAAAAAAAAATAAGTAAAAGAAAAAACAAAAAAATGGATTGTTTTAAAAAATGGGTTTTTGGAATTCATACATTTATCATTTATAAAAAATAAATACGAAGTGAACTATGACATCTACAAAGAAAACATTTTTGGCAAAATGTCCCTATTGTGCAAAAGAGGAAGAGTATGAAAGGGGCCTTATAAATGGAACTCGCCCTTGTCCATATTGTAAAGATATTTTTACTTTAGTATAAAATCAAGGTGCAACGCATTGGGAAGTGAAAATAAAAGAATTAGAGAACCAACTAATTCATTATCAACAACACAACAAAAATTTACAATTTCAAGTTGGGTTGGAGCAAATGAAAAAAAAAAACCAAGAAGAGAGACAAAAACAAAATCTTGAGGGAAAATTACTAGAAAAAGACAAAGACATTTCTTACTTAAAAAAACATAACCAAAAGTTATGGGTACAAATAAACGAGGCAAAAGATAAGAAGAAAAGGGATCAAAAGTTAGAACAAGCTAATCATGATCTCATTAAGAAATTAACAGAGAAAGATGAAACGAATTTTCGTTTAAAGAACCATAAACAAATCTTGGTTGAACAAATCGAGAAGTTAAAGAATGAGAATAAATTATCTGAAAAAGATGAAGAAACTTCTCTCCTAAGAATACTTAATAAAAAATTGCTTGCACAAATTAAAAGTTTAAAGAACGAAATAACATAAAATTTGGAATCAAAAAATGAATACTAAAAGTCGGGAAATAAGGAAGAACTTTTACGTTTAAGGTGACATAATCAAGACTTAATTACCCAAATTAGAAAGCTAAAGCATGGTAAGAAATCTTTACCATAAGAGCTAAATTACAAATAAAAAATGACTAAATCAATTGAAATAGAGAAGCTTCTAGTTCAAAAAATCCAAACCTTAAGAAAGAAACAAACACTGATCCAATTGAATTACCAAAAACATCTAAAGTTGAAGAAATATCCAATAAATAATATTCAGAAGAGATTCGGGTGCCTTATTGTCATCCCAATCACAAGAGTCATTACGACCAACAACAAGGTCAAGAGGAATATAAACAATGTTCTTATTACCAACAACTAAACTACAACATTGAAAAAGAATGAAGAAAAAATCGACAACTTCTATGGAAGCCTAAAATAAGAAATCCTATCCGAACAATCAATCATCAAACAATTTCAATGAAAGTATCTTTGGGATGGATCACTTCCAAAAATATGCAACATATTACTTCAGTAATTCGAAGATTATCTCGTTTTGTTTCGTCAAGTGTCACAACTACAAAAACAAAAGATCATGAGAAGTCAGTTCGAGTTAGAACAAGAGATAGGTGCTTCTCTAATCATTCTTTGAGGACAAAGCATTTTTAAGGGGAAGGCAATGTAACATACAAAATATTTATAATATTAAGTGATAATAATAATAATAATAATAATACATAGTTATTAATTGTCCAAGGGACACATCCCTTCATGGCTGGTCACCACATGTGCCTTTACTAGGTTCTCTATATATTTGTCACTCTCATTGTACATCTATTCATCATATATTATTTATTTTGTCTCATTATATACATTCTTATTCAATATATTTTCTTGTCCAGTATGGATTACAATTATTTATTCCATTTATGAAGGATGTTCGTGGTAAGAACTAGATTGGTTCTTTACAAAATGTGTGTCTCCAAATAGGTTAGTACCACATGAAATCTCATATGTTTTCTATCAACATGGGTGGTTGTGACATTGTGCTGGGTGCCGAATGGTTAATGACTCTGGGCCCCATTCTCATGGATTTTAAGGAATTAACCATGCAATTCAACCAGGAGATCCAACAATATAAGATCTGAGGAATCACAGCAGGTTCCCCTAAGATTATCAATTCCAATCACATGGAAAAGCTCCTCAAAAAAGGTCATTCCGACATTATTGAAAAACTCCATTCCATTCACACCACTGAGACACCCTTTATCCGACATTATTGAAAAACTCCAATCCATCCTCTCCAAACATCAAGGATTTTTTTCCACTCTCCAGGAAATTCCTCCTTCCCATAGTGTTCATGATCATTCCATTCCCCTCGTCCCCGACAACCTTCCTCCTAATGTTCATCCCTATCATCATCCCTTTTCCTAGAAAAATGAAATTGATAAAATTGTTCAAGAATTGCTTGTCGCAGGTGTTATCCGTCCGAGTACTAGCCCCTATTCTTCTCCCATGGTCATGGTACTTAAGAAATAAGTATCTTGGTTTATGTATCTTGACTTTCGTGTCCTCAACAAACTCACCATCAAAGACAAATTTCCCATTCATGTCATTGATGATATTGTGGATGAATTATGTGATGCCCAGTTCTTTAATAAAATTGATCTTTGTTCTGGCTACCACCAGATACGTATGAAAGAGGTAGGCATTCCTAAGACTTCATTTCGAAATCATGAGGGACACTATGAGTTCTTATTCATTTCCTTTGGCTTGTGTAATGCTCCCTCCACTTTCCAAAGCCTCATGAATCATGCCTTTTTTCCTTTTCTCTGTAATTTTGTCTTAGTTTTCTTTGATGATATTCTCATCTATAGTAAAATCTGGACAACCCATCTTTCTCATGTGGATTGAGTTCTTCATCTACTCTCTCAGCACCAACTTTTCCTCAAACAATCTAAATTTGCTTTTGGATCCTAGGAAGTCGAGTACCTGGTGTTGGATTACTGAGAGGGGGGGGGGGTGAATCAATAATAGAGCAATTTAATGCCTTTTAACCATATAATCCAAGTGCTATATCAATGAAGCATTATTATCCAATAACTGCAGAGTAAATAAGCAATGAACAAATGAACAATCATACACATACATAGTACATCAATGTTTTACGTGGAAACCCAAATCGGGATAAAACCACGGAATGCTTTTTCTTATATGTCTTGAAGAATTACATTCATTGGAAGCACCAACTTCCTTTGTTTTCTAGCTGCAATTGGAAGGAGGCTCCAACCCCCTAGTTTCTCAGGCTACAACCTGAGGGAGGCTCCAAATCCCCAAATCTCTGGCTACAACCAGAAGGAGGCTACAACCCCCAATGTTCTCCGGCTACAACTGGAAGGTGGCTACAACCACCTGTCCTTGCCCCATCCTGCCACCCTGAAGTGGAAGTAGAATGATGGAAGCACTGTCACACTATCACTGTGAGATATACCGCTGTAAACCTGTACCAATAAATCTGAACCATGCATCAACCATGCATCAACCTGTAATCAACCTGTACCATAAACAAGTGCATCAACTATGCACCAAACTGTAATCAACCTGTACCATAAACAAGTGCATCAACCATGCACCAAACTGTAATCAACCTGTATCATAAACAAGTGCATCAACCATGCACCAACCTGTAATCAACCTGTACCATAAACAAGTGCATCAACCATGCACCAACCTGTAATCAACCTGTACCATAAA